>RXID01016350.1:0-13296 GCA_005019695.1 Trichopus zeylanicus subsp. travancoricus | reverse complement strand
TGAAATCCGTCCAAAGAGACCCTTAAGCGTCGTTCCGCTGAATTCCCAATATGGAATTGAGAAATTGGTCAACTCTGTGAATTCCTCGATAGTGAGGGAATTGTTGAAATTGTATGATTCCGGTGTTTGGATGAGTATTTTTTGGTCCGAATTAGAGATCGATTAGTTCTCTATGTTTTAAAAACTATATTAAATTTAATATTATATTTGGTAAAAACTTAAAAAATATAAATACAATTCATCAACACAAAATATATTTTATCTGTTAAAAATTAATAATTTATTTATAAGCGAATAGAATAACACAATATATTAGCAACAGAAAATAATACGCTAATGAAAAAATTAATATAAATTTGAAACTGGCCAAAAATAATGAATTCGCAATCTGGAGTTGACTAAGTGATCAACTCTCTCAATTCCGAGAAATGGAGGGAATCGTTAGAATTGTCTAATTTCGGAATTTGGATGAGTATTTTCTCGATGGAATTAAAAATTGATTAATCCTCTCAATTCGAAGAAAATATATTAAATTTAATTTTACATTTTGTAGAAAATGGAAAGATATAAATATAATTCGTAACTGGAAAACATATATTATTTTTTGAAAATTAATGCTTTATTGATAAGGAAATAGAATAAGATAAAAAGCTAATATTAGAAAATGCCGAGGTAACTTAAAAAATTGATGTAAATTTCGAAAAGGCCCAGAAATAAAGAACTTTATAATTATAATCCGATTAACTTGACATTCATTTAATATACCTTTTTCTCATAAAATAGTTTGATAAACGTAAAATACAAATTTATTAAATTTAGTACAAGATACTAAAAGAATATAAATATAATTTACGAAAAGAACATATATGTTATTTTTTAGAAACAAAATATTTATTTACCAGTAAATTTAATAAAAAAAATTAATATTAGAAAATGCCGAGTTAATTTAGAAAATTGATTAAAATTTTAAAATGGCCAAAAATATGGAATTCAATAATTATAATACAATTAATTGAGGATTTATTATTTTATTAATCAAATAATTTAATAAATATAAAATACGTATTTTTTATAAATATCATTTGTTATTTAAAAAATTAATATAACTATTAAAATGGCCCGAAAATAAATAATTATTTAAATATAATAAAAGTAATTTCGAATTTGTTTATTACGTTTTAGCTAACAATTTAAATGATTTGAAAATTTTAACATGACAATTTTTCAACATAATTTATTTTCAGGGAAATAAATATTTTAAAATTCATACAAGCAAATCAAATTAAAAATAAAGAACTTTTGAAAAATGGCCTAAAGGTTAATTTCCGGTCCCCGCCGTAATTCCCGATAATTAGTTGTATTGATCTCAAAATTTTTGGAACCGAAAATCCGAATTGGAAAACGGTAGGAATTGTCTAATTCCGTCGACTCCGAATTTTGAAATCGAACTAAACACCGTAATTAAGGAGTTCGACATTTCATTCCTCCAATTCTCTGAATTCCTAGGATTTCGAATCCATCCCAATAGATCCTTAAGCGCCATTCCGATGAATCCTCAATCTGGATTTTGAGAAATTGGTCCACTCTGTCAATTCCCAGAAAGTAAGGGAATTAACGGAATTGGCTAATTCCAATTTTGGGATGAGTATTTTTCAGATGAAATTAGAAATTCATTTGTTCTCTCTATTTCGAAAAACATATTAAATTTAAGGTTATATTTGGTACGAACTTTCAAAATATAAATGTAATTTATAAACAAAAAGAATATATTATTTTTTGAAAATTAATACTTTATCCTTAAGCAAATAGAATAATATAATATATGAATTTTCGAAAACAGTAAGTTAATGTAAAAAATAACATAATATCAAAATGGCAGAGAAAAATGAATTGTATAATAATAATGCAATTAATTCTGGATTTATTAATATATTTTTTCTCGTTAAATAGTTTGATAGACGTAATATATATATATATATATATATATATACATACATATATATATACCTATATATATATATACACATATATCATTATACATACATATATAATCCCCTATATATATATATACACATATAGGTATGGAATTTCGTATTAAATTTTGCTTACCAAAAATCTAGTGAAAATACAAAGATAATCTTACAAACACCACGTATAACTATTTTTAGAAATAAGCACTTTATTTTAATTAAATAATAAAATGTTAAATCTTACTATTAGATAATAATTACTGATTAACAAATTAATCATAAAATTTAAAGTGGCCACGGCATAAAGAATTTTATGCGTTATACATTCAATTTCGATTGGGGATTCCGTATTATTTTTGCCTGTTTTAAATAATTTGATTACAGAAAGTAAATATTTTCTCGAAACCCAATTATTATTTGAAAATTGATTAATTATTAAAAATGCCTGCTAAAAGAAGAATTATCTAAATATCAAAAAATTAATTCAAGATTTGTTTGTGGTATTTTAGCTAACAAGTTAAATAATTTGATAAACTTAATAGTATAATTTCTAAATATGATTTATTTTTGGGGAAACAAATACTTTAAAATTAAAACAAGTAAATTAGTTTAAAAATAAAGAACTCTTAAAGAATGGCCTAAATGTGAATTTGTGGGCCCGGCGAGAATTCCCAGGAATTAGATAAATTGCTCTCAAAATTTTAGAATTCAAAACCAGAATTGGAGAAGGGGGAGAATTGTCCAATTCTGTCAATTCCGAATTTTGCAAACGTACTAAGCACCGTAATTTAGGAGCTGGACTTTTAATTCCTCCAATTTCCTCAATTCGTGGGGTTTGAAATCCGTCCAAAGAGACCCTTACGCGTCGTTCCGATGAATTCCCAATATGGAATTGAGAAATTGGTCAACTCTGTGAATTCCTCGATAGTGAGGGAATTGTTGAAATTGTATGATTCCGGTGTTTGGATGAGTATTTTTTGGTCCGAATTAGAAATCGATTAGTATTCTATGTTTTAAAAACTATATTAAATTTAATATTATATTTGGTAAAAACTTTAAAAATATCAATACAATTCATCAACACAAAATACATTTTATCTGTTAAAAATTAATAATTTATTTATAAGCGAATAGAATAACACAATATATTAACAACAGAAAATAATACGCTAATGAAAAAATTAATATAAATTTGAAACTGGCCAAAAATAATGAATTCGCAATCTAGAGCTGACTAAGTGATCAACTCTGTCAATTCCGAGAAATGGAGGGAATCGTTAGAATTGTCTACTTTCGGAATTTGGATGAGTATTTTCTCGATGGAATTAAAAATTGATTAATCCTCTCAATTCGAAGAAAATATATTAAATTTAATTTTACATTTTGTAGAAAAGGGAAAGATATAAATATAATTCGTAAATGGAAAACATATATTATTTTTTGAAAATTAATGCTTTATTGATAAGGAAATAGAATAAGATAAAAAGCTAATATTAGAAAATGCCGAGGTAACTTAAAAAATTGATGTAAATTTCGAAAAGGTCCAGAAATAAAGAATTTTATAATTATAATCCGATTAACTTGACATTCATTTAATATACCTTTTTCTCATAAAATAGTTTGATAAACGTAAAATACAAATTTATTAAATTTAGTACAAGATACTAAAAGAATATAAATATAATTTACGAACAGAACATATATGTTATTTTTTAGAAACAAAATATTTATTTACCAGTAAATTTAATAAAAAAAATTTATATTAGAAAATGCCGAGTTAATTTAGAAAATTGATTAAAATTTTAAAATGGCCAAAAATATGGAATTCAATAATTATAATACAATTAATTGAGGATTTATTATTTTCTTAATCAAATAATTTAATAAATATAAAATACGTATTTTTTATAAATATCATTTGTTATTTAGAAAATTAATATAACTATTAAAATGGCCCGAAAATAAATAATTATTTAAATATAATAAAAGTAATTTCGAATTTGTTTATTACGTTTTAGCTAACAATTTAAATGATGTGAAAATTTTAACATTACAATTTTTCAACATAATTTATTTTCAGGGAAATAAATATTTTAAAATTCATACAAGCAAATCAAATTAAAAATAAAAAACTTTTGAAAAATGGCCTAAAGGTTAATTTCCGGTCCCCGCCGTAATTCCCGATAATTAGTTGTATTTCTCTCAAAATTTTTGGAACCGAAAATCGAAATTGGAAAACGGTAGGAATTGTCTAATTCCGTCGACTCCGAATTTTGAAATCGAACTAAACACCGTAATTAAGGAGTTCGACATTTCATTCCTCCAATTCTCTGAATTCCTAGGATTTCGAATCCATCCCAATAGATCCTTAAGCGCCATTCCGATGACTCCTCAATCTGGATTTTGAGAAATTGGTCAACTCTGTCAATTCCCAGAAAGTAAGGGAATTAACGGAATTGGCTAATTCCAATTTTGGGATGAGTATTTTTCAGATGAAATTAGAAATTCATTTGTTCTCTCTATTTCGAAAAACATATTAAATTTAACGTTATATTTGGTAAAAACTTTCAAAATATAAATGTAATTTATAAACAAAAAGAATATATTATTTTTTGAAAATTAATACTTTATCCTTAAGCAAATAGAATAATATAATATATGAATTTTCGAAAACAGTAAGTTAATTTAAAAAATAACATAATATCAAAATGGCACAGAAAAATGAATTGTATAATAATAATGCAATTAATTTTGGATTTATTAATATATTTTTTCTCGTTAAATAGTTTGATAGACGTAATATATATATATATATATATACACATATAGGTATGAAATTTAGTATTAAATTTTGTTACAAAATCCTAGGAAAATATAAAGATAATCTACAAACACCACATATATACTATTTTTTAGAAATAAGCACTTTATTTATAAGCAAATAAAAAAATGTAATATATTTTTAGATAATAATTACTTGATTAACAAATTAATATAAATTTAAAAGTGGCACGAGAATAAAGAATTTTATGGTTATAATTCAATTCGATTGGGATTTACGTATTATTTTTTTGTCTGTTAAATAATTTGATTACAGAAAAGTAAATATTTTCCTCCAAAAAAAATTTATTATTTCGAAAATTGATCTAATTATTAAAATGGCCTGTAAAAGAAGAATTATCTAAATATCAAAAAATTAATTCAAGATTTGTTTGTTGTATTTTAGCTAACAAGTTAAAAAATTTGATAAACTTAATAGTATAATTTCTAAATATGATTTATTTTTGGGGAAACAAATACTTTAAAATTAAAACAAGTAAATTAGTTTAAAAATAAAGAACTCTTAAAGAATGGCCTAAATGTGAATTCGTGGGCCCGGCGAGAATTCCCAGGAATTAGATAAATTGCTCTCAAAATTTTAGAATTCAAAACCAGAATTGGAGAAGGGTGAGAATTGTCCAATTCTGTCAATTCCGAATTTTGCAAACGTACTAAGCACCGTAATTTAGGAGCTGGACTTTTAATTCCTCCAATTTCCTCAATTCGTGGGGTTTGAAATCCGGCCAAAGAGACCCTTAAGCGTCGTTCCGATGAATTCCCAATATGGAATTGAGAAATTGGTCAACTCTGTGAATTCCTCGATAGTGAGGGAATTGTTGAAATTGTATGATTCCGGTGTTTGGATGAGTATTTTTTGGTCCGAATTAGAAATCGATTAGTATTCTATGTTTTAAAAACTATATTAAATTTAATATTATATTTGGTAAAAACTTAAAAAATATAAATACAATTCATCAACACAAAATATATTTTATCTGTGAAAAATTAATAATTTATTTATAAGCGAATAGAATAACATAATATATTAACAACAAAAAATAATAGGCTAATGAAAAAATTAATATAAATTTGAAACTGGCCAAAAATAATGAATTCGCAATCTGGAGTTGACTAAGTGATCAACTCTGTCAATTCCGAGAAATGGAGGGAATCGTTAGAATTGTCTACTTTCGGAATTTGGATGAGTATTTTCTCGATGGAATTAAAAATTGATTAATCCTCTCAATTCGAAGAAAATATATTAAATTTAATTTTACATTTTGTAGAAAATGGAAAGATATAAATATAATTCGTAAATGGAAAACATATATTATTTTTTTGAAAATTAATGCTTTATTTATAAGTAAACAGAATAAGATAAAAAGCTAATATTAGAAAATGCCGAGGTAATTTAAAAAATTGATGTAAATTTCGAAAAGGCCCAGAAATAAAGAATTTTATAATTATAATCCGATTAACTTGACATTCATTTAATATACCTTTTTCTCATAAAATAGTTTGATAAACGTAAAATACAAATTTATTAAATTTAGTACAAGATACTAAAAGAATATAAATATAATTTACGAACAGAACATATATGTTATTTTTTGGAAACAAAATATTTATTTACCAGTAAATTTAATAAAAAAAATTAATATTAGAAAATGCCGAGTTAATTTAGAAAATTGATTAAAATTTTAAAATGGCCCAGAAATATGGAATTCAATAATTATAATACAATTAATTTAGGATTTATTATTTTCTGAATCAAATAATTTAATAAATATAAAATACGTATTTTTTATAAATATCATTTGTTATTTAAAATGGTAATATAACTATTAAAATGGCCCGAAAATAAATAATTATTTAAATATAATAAAAGTAATTTCGAATTTTTTTATTACATTTTAGCTAACAATTTAAATGATTTGAAAAATTTAACATTACAATTTTTCAACATAATTTATTTTCAGGGAAATAAATATTTTAAAATTCATACAAGCAAATCAAATTAAAAATAAGGAACTTTTGAAAAATGGCCTAAAGGTTAATTTCCGGTCCCCGCCGTAATTCCCGATAATTAGTTGTATTTCTCTCAAAATTTTGGGAACCGAAAATCAGAATTGGAAAACGGTAGGAATTGTCTAATTCCGTCGACTCCGAATTTTGAAATCGAACTAAACACCGTAATTAAGGAGTTCGACACTTCATTCCTCCAATTCTCTGAATTCCTAGGATTTCGAATCCATCCCAATAGATCCTTAAGCGCCATTCCGATGAATCCTCAATCTGGATTTTGAGAAATTGGTCAACTCTGTCAATTCCCAGAAAG
This sequence comes from Trichopus zeylanicus subsp. travancoricus, assembly GCA_005019695.1. Lineage (NCBI taxonomy): Eukaryota > Viridiplantae > Streptophyta > Magnoliopsida > Dioscoreales > Dioscoreaceae > Trichopus > Trichopus zeylanicus. The sequence goes on along the minus strand of RXID01016350.1, from coordinate 6,168 downwards.
TAAGGGAATTAACGGAATTGGCTAATTCCAATTTTGGGATGAGTATTTTTCAGATAAAATTAGAAATTCATTTGTTCTCTCTATTTCGAAAAACATATTAAATTTAACGTTATATTCGGTACAAACTTTCAAAATATAAATGTAATTTATAAACAAAAAAATATTATTTTTTGAAAATTAATGCTTTATCTTTAAGCAAATAGAATAATATAATATATGAATTTTCGAAAACAGTAAGTTAATTTAAAAAATAACATAATATCAAAATGGCATAGAAAAATGAATTGTATAATAATAATGCAATTAATTCTGGATTTATTAATATATTTTTTCTCGTTAAATAGTTTGATAGACGTAATATATATAAATATATATATATATATACACACACATAGATATATATATACATATAGGTATGAAATTTAGTATTAAATTTTGTAACGAAATCCTAGGAAAATATAAAGATAATCTACAAACACCACATATATACTATTTTTTAGAAATAAGCACTTTATTTATAAGTAAATAATAAAATGTAATATATTAATATTAGATAATAATTACTTGATTAACAAATTAATATAAATTTAAAAGTGGCACGAGAATAAAGAATTTTATGGTTATAATTCAATTCGATTGGGATTTACGTATTATTTTTTTGTCTGTTAAATAATTTGATTACAGAAAAGTAAATATTTTCCTCCAAAAAAAATTTATTATTTCGAAAATTGATCTAATTATTAAAATGGCCTGTAAAAGAAGAATTATCTAAATATCAAAAAATTAATTCAAGATTTGTTTGTTGTATTTTATCTAACAAGTTAAATAATTTGATAAACTTAATAGTATAATTTCTAAATATGATTTATTTTTGGGGAAACAAATACTTTAAAATTAAAACAAGTAAATTAGTTTAAAAAGAAAGAACTCTTAAAGAATGGCCTAAATGTGAATTTGTGGGCCCGGCGAGAATTCCCAGGAATTAGATAAATTGCTCTCAAAATTTTAGAATTCAAAACCAGAATTGGAGAAGGGTGAGAATTGTCCAATTCTGTCAATTCCGAATTTTGCAAACGTACTAAGCACCGTAATTTAGGAGCTGGACTTTTAATTCCTCCAATTTCCTCAATTCGTGGGGTTTGAAATCCGTCCAAAGAGACCCTTAAGCTTCGTTCCGATGAATTCCCAATATGGAATTGAGAAATTGGTCAACTCTGTGAATTCCTCGATAGTGAGGGAATTGTTGAAATTGTATGATTCCGGTATTTGGATGAGTATTTTTTGGTCCGAATTAGAAATCGATTAGTTCTCTATGTTTTAAAAACTATATTAAATTTAATATTATATTTGGTAAAAACTTAAAAAATATAAATACAATTCATCAACACAAAATATATTTTAGCTGTTAAAAATTAATAATTTATTTATAAGCGAATAGAATAACAGAATATATTAACAACAGAAAATAATAGGCTAATGAAAAAATTAATATAAATTTGAAACTGGCCAAAAATAATGAATTCGCAATCTGGAGTTGACTAAGTGATCAACTCTGTCAATTCCGAGAAATGGAGGGAATCGTTAGAATTGTCTACTTTCGGAATTTGGATGAGTATTTTCTCGATGGAATTAAAAATTGATTAATCCTCTCAATTCGAAGAAAATATATTAAATTTAATTTTACATTTTGTAGAAAATGGAAGATATACATTATTCATTCGTTACATGGGCAAACATATATTATTTTTTGAACATTAATGCTTTTCTTGATAAGGACAATAGAATAAGATAAAAAGCATATTAGAAAATGCCGATGGGGTAGGTAACTTAAACTAATTGATTGTAAATTTCGAAAATGCCCAGAAATAAAGAATTTTTATAATATAATCCGATTAACTTGACTTATTTAATATACCTTTTTCTCATAAAATCGTTTGATAACGTTTCACATACAAGTTTATCACAATTTAGTACAAGATTACTAAAAGAAATAAATTATCATTTACAAAAAGAACATATTGTTATTTTTTAGAATGAAACCAAAATTATATTTATTACCAGTAAATTTAATAAAAAAAATTACTATAGAAAATGCCGAGTTAATTGACAAAATTGATTAAAATCTCAATATGGCCCAGAAATATGGAATTCAATAATTATAATACAATTAATTTAGGATTTATTATTTTTTGAATCAAATAATTTAATAAATATAAAATACGTATTTTCTATAAATATCATTTATTATTTAAAAAATTAATATAACTATTAAAATGTCCCGAAAATAAATAATTATTTAAATATAATAAAAGTAATTTCGAATTTGTTTATTACGTTTTAGCTAACAATTTAAATAATTTGAAAATTTTAAGATTACAATTTTTCAACATAATTTATTTTCAGGGAAATAAATATTTTAAAATTCATACAAGCAAATCAAATTAAAAATAAAGAACTTTTGAAAAATGGCCTAAAGGTTAATTTCCGGTCCCCACCGTAATTCCCGATAATTAGTTGTATTTCTCTCAAAATTTTGGGAACCGAAAATCAGAATTGGAAAACGGTAGGAATTGTCTAATTCCGTCGACTCCGAATTTTGAAATCGAACTAAACACCGTAATTAAGGAGTTCGACATTTCATTCCTCCAATTCTCTGAATGCCTAGGATTTCGAATCCATCCCAATAGATCCTTAAGCGCCATTCCGATGAATCCTCAATCTGGATTTTGAGAAATTGGTCAACTCTGTCAATTCCCAGAAAGTAAGGGAATTAACGGAATTGGCTAATTCCAATTTTGGGATGAGTATTTTTCAAATGAAATTAGAAATTCATTTGTTCTCTCTATTTCGAAAAACATATTAAATTTAAGGTTATATTTGGTACAAACTTTCAAAATATAAATGTAATTTATAAACAAAAAAATTATATTATTTTTTGAAAATTAATACTTTATCCTTAAGCAAATAGAATAATATAATATATGAATTTTCGAAAACAGTAAGTTAATTTAAAAAATAACATAATATCAAAATGGCACAGAAAAATGAATTGTATAATAATAATGCAATTAATTCTGGATTTATTAACATATTTTTTCTCGTTACCTATATATATATATACACATATAGGTATGAAATTTAGTATTAAATTTTGTTACAAAATCCTAGGAAAATATAAAGATAATCTACAAACACCACGTATATACTATTTTTTAGAAATAAGCACTTTATTTATAAGTAAATAATAAAATGTAATATATTAATGTTAGATAATAATTACTTGATTAACAAATTAATATAAATTTAAAAGTGGCACGAGAATAAAGAATTTTATGGTTATAATTCAATTCGATTGGGATTTACGTATTATTTTTTTTCCTGTTAAATAATTTGATTACAGAAAAGTAAATATTTTCCTCGAAAAAAAATTTATTATTTCGAAAATTGATCTAATTATTAAAATGTCCTGTAAAAGAAGAATTATCTAAATATCAAAAAATTAATTCAAGATTTGTTTATTGTATTTTATCTAACAAGTTAAATAATTTGATAAACTTAATAGTATAATTTCTAAATATGATTTATTTTTGGGGAAACAAATACTTTAAAATTAAAACAAGTAAATTAGTTTAAAAATAAAGAACTCTTAAAGAATGGCCTAAATGTGAATTTGTGGGCCCGGCGAGAATCCCCAGGAATTAGATAAATTGCTCTCAAAATTTTAGAATTCAAAACCAGAATTGGAGAAGGGTGAGAATTGTCCAATTCTGTCAATTCCGAATTTTGCAAACGTACTAAGCACCGTAATTTAGGAGCTGGACTTTTAATTCCTCCAATTTTCTCAATTCGTGGGGTTTGAAATCCGTCCAAAGAGACCCTTAAGCGTCGTTCCGATGAATTCCCAATATGGAATTGAGAAATTGGTCAATTCTGTGAATTCCTCGATAGTGAGGGAATTGTTGAAATTGTATGATTCCGGTGTTTGGATGAGTATTTTTTGGTCCGAATTAGAAATCGATTAGTTCTCTATGTTTTAAAAGCTATATTAAATTTAATATTATATTTGGTAAAAACTTAAAAAATATAAATACAATTCATCAACACAAAATATATTTTATCTGTTAAAAATTAATAATTTATTTATAAGCGAATAGAATAACACAATATATTAACAACAGAAAATAATAGGCTAATGAAAAAATTAATATAAATTTGAAACTGGCCAAAAATAATGAATTCACAATCTGGAGTTGACTAAGTGATCAACTCTGTCAATTCCGAGAAATGTAGGGAATCGTTAGAATTGTCTAATTTCGAAATTTGGATGAGTATTTTCTCTATGGAATTAAAAATTGATTAATCCACTCAATTCGAAGAAAATATATTAAATTTAATTTTACATTTTGTAGAAAATGGAAAGATATAAATATAATTCGTAAATGGAAAACATATATTAGTTTTTGAAAATTAATGCTTTATTTATATGTAAATAGAATAAGATAAAAAGCTAATAATAGAAAATGCCGAGGTAATTTAAAAAATTGATGTAAATTTCGAAAAGGCCCAGAAATAAAGAATTTTATAATTATAATCCGATTAACTTGGCATTCATTTAATAAACCTTTTTCTCATAAAATAGTTTGATAAACGTAAAATACGAATTTATTAAATTTAGTACAAGATACTAAAAGAATATAAATATAATTTACGAAAAGAACATATATGTTATTTTTTAGAAACAAAATATTTATTTACCAGTAAATTTAATAAAAAAAATTAATATTAGAAAATGCCGAGTTAATTTAGAAAATTGATTAAAATTTTACAATGGCCAAAAATATGGAATTCAATAATTATAATACAATTAATTGAGGATTTATTATTTTCTTAATCAAATAATTTAATAAATATAAAATACGTATTTTTTATAAATATCATTTGTTATTTAAAAAATTAATATAACTATTAAAATGGCCCGAAAATAAATAATTATTTAAATATAATAAAAGTAATTTCGAATTTGTTTATTACATTTTCACTAATAATTTAAATGATTTGAAAAATTTAACATTACAATTTTTCAACATAATTTCTTTTTAGGGAAATAAATATTTTAAAATTCATGGAAGCAAATCAAATTAAAAATAAAGAACTTTTGAAAAATGGCCTAAACGTTAATTTCCGGGCCCCGCCGTAATTCCCGATAATTAGTTGTATATCTCTCAAAATTTTTGGAACCGAAAATCGGAATTGGAAAACGGTAGGAATTGACTAATTCCGTCGACTCCGAATTTTAAAATCGAACTAAACACCGTAATTAAGGAGTTCCACATTTCATTCCTCCAATTCTCTCCATTCCTAGGATTTCGAATCCATCCCAATAGATCCTTAAGCGGTATTCTGATGAATCCTCAATATGGATTTTGAGAAATTGGTCAACTCTGTCAATTCCTAGAAAGTAAGGGAATTATCGGAATTGGCTAATTTCAATTTCAAGATGAGTATTTTTTAGATGAAATTAGAAATTCATTTGTTCTCTGTATTTCGAAAAACACATTAAATTTAACATTATATTTGGTACAAACTTTCAAAATATAAATGTAATTTATAAAGAAAAAAAATATATTATTTTTTGAAAATTAATACTTTATCTTTAAGGAAATAGAATAATATAATATATGAATTTTCGAAAAACAGTAAGTTAATTTAAAAAATAAAATAATATCAAAATGGCACATTAAAAAGTAAATTGTATAATAATAATGCAATTAATTCTGGATTTATGAATATATTTTTTTTCGTTAAATAGTTTGATAGACGTAATATATATATATATATATATATATATATTTACATATAGGTATGAAATTTAGTATTAAATTTTGTTACAAAATCCTAGGAAAATATAAAGATAATCTACAAACAGCACATATATACTATTTTTTAGAAATAAGCACTTTATTTATAAGTAAATAATAAAATGTAATATATTAATATTAGATAATAATTACTTGATTAACAAATTAATATAAATTTAAAAGTGGCACGAGAATAAAGAATTTTATGGTTATAATTCAATTCGATAGGGATTTACGTATTATTTTTTTGCCTGTTAAATAATTTGATTACAGAAAAGTAAATATTTTCCTCGAAAAAAAATTTATTATT
>RXID01016349.1:0-26971 GCA_005019695.1 Trichopus zeylanicus subsp. travancoricus | reverse complement strand
TAGAAGTAGTAGCAACAGTCATTGCAGTAATAACAGCGGCAGTAGTAATAGTAGTAGTCCTTCTAATAGTAGTAGAAGTAGTAGCAGGAGAAATGGCAGTAGCAGGAGCTGTAGTAGTACCAGTGTAGTAGTAGTCGTATTAGGAGTTATAGTTATAGTAGTTCTAGTTGTAGTAGTACTTGTTGTACTACTTGTAGTAGTAGTACTAGAAGTAGTAGTAGTAGTAGAAATAGTGCAAGTTGCTATGGGAGCAGTAGTAGTGCAATAAGTAGTAGTAGCAGGAGTAGTAGTAGAAGTAGAAGTAGTAGTTGTTCTAATACTAGTAGAAGTAACAGTAGTTGTGGTAGTAGAAGTAGTAGTAGTAGTTGCAGCAGTAGCCATTGTAGCAGCAGTAGTAGCAGTAGCAGAAGCAATAGTAGTAGTTGTAGTAGTAGCGATAGTAGTAGTAGAAGTTGGAGAAGTACTAATAGTAGTTGTAGTTGCTAAAGTAGGAGGAGTAGTAGTCGTAGCAATAATAGCACAAGTAGTAGTTGTGGTAGAAGTACTAGTAGTGATAGTAGTTGTAGTAGTAGCGATAGTAGTAGTAGAAGTTGGAGAAATACTAATAGTAGTTGTAGTTGCTAAAGTAGGAGGAGTAGTAGTAGTAGCAATCATAGCACAAGTAGTAGTTGTGGTATAAGTACTAGTAGTGATAGTATTACTAGTTGTTCTAGTAGCAGCTATAGAAGTAGTAGTAGTTGTAGCAGTAGTAGTAGTATGAGGAGGAGGAGGAGGAGTAGTTGTAGTCAACGTAGTAGTAGTTGTAGCAGTAGTAGTAGTATGAGGAGGAGGAGGAGGAGTAGTAGTAGTCATAGTAGTAGTAGTAGCAGTATTAGCAGCAAAATTAGTTGTACTTGGAGGAGTAGCAGTAGTAGCAGTAGCAGTAGTAGTAGTAGCAGTAGCAATAGTAGTTGTTGCTATAGTAGTAGTAATAGAAGTTGTTGTAGTAGCAACAGTAGTAGTTGTAGTAGTAGCAGTAGCAATAGTAGTAGCAGAAGTAGCCGTAGAAGTAGTAGTTATAGCATTTGTATTAGCGAAAGTAGTACTAGTAGGAGAAGTAGTAATAGTAGCAATTGAAGTAGTAGTTGCATAAGTAGTAGCAATTGGAGACGTAGCAGTGGTAGTAGTAGAAGTTGCAGAATCATATGTAGCATTAGTTATAGTAGTCGTAGTAGTATTAGCAGTAGTAGTAGTAGCAGTGGTAGCAATATTGGTAGTAGTAGTAGTAGTAGTTGCAGTAGTAGCTAAAGTAGCAGTAGTTATAGTAGTAGCAGAAGTAGTAGGAGTGGTAGTAGCAATAGTTGCAGTAGTAGTGGTAGTTATAATAGTAGTAATAGAAGCAGCAGAAGTAGGAGTAGTAGCAGTAGATATAGGAGTAGTTGTATCAGCAGCAACAGTAGGTATAGCTATGTTAGTACTAGTGTAGTAGTAGTAGTCGTAGTAGTAGCTATAGCAGTAGTAGCAGTAGTAGTTGAAGGAGCTATAGTAGTAGTAGCAGTAGCAATAGTAGCAGGCGTAGCAGTTACAGTATCAATAGTCGAAGTAGTAGAAGTAGCAGTAGTAGCAGGAGTATCATTGGTGAATATCATAGTAGTAGTAGTAGTAGTAGCAGTAGTAGCAGTAGCAGATGTAATAATAGTTATAGTGGAAGTATTTGGACGAGTAACAAAAGTAGTAGTTGTAGTAGAAGCAATAGTTATAGTAGTAGGAGTACTAGTAGTAGTTTGAGCAGTAGTAGTAGTATTTATTGAAGCAGCAACATTAGCAGTAGTAGTAGCAGTGGTGCTATAGGAGGAGTAGCCGTTGTAGCATTAGTATTCATAGCAGTAGGAGTGTAGCAACAACAGTAGCAGCATTCGCAGTAGTAATAGTAGTAGTAGTAGCTGTAGCCAAAGGAGTAGTAGCCGAAGTAGTAGTAGCAGTTGTAGTAGTAGTAGTAATTGTTGAAGCCAGAGCGAAAGTAGTAGCAGTAGTATTAGTAGCAGTAGTCATACTAATTGGAGAAGCAGCAGTAGCAGTAGCAGCAACAACAGTAGTAGTAGTGGTAGTATAAGTAGTTGAAGTGGTATTAGTAGAAATAGAAGCAGTAGTTGAAGCAGTAGTAGCATTAGTGCAGCAGTAGTAGTGGTGGTGGTTGTTGTTGTAGTAGTAGTAGTAGTAGTAGTAGTAGTAGTAGTAGTAGTAGTTGGAGTAGTTGGAGTAGTAGTAGTAGGTGCAACAATGGCAGCAGCAATAGTAGCAATAATAGTAGTGGAATTTGTAGCAGTAGAAGTAGTAGTAGTACCGATAATAGTTGTAATAGTTGGGGTAGTAGTGGTAGTAGTGGTAGTAGTAGTAGTGTGAAAATTAATAGTAGTTGTAGTAGCAATAGTAGTTGTAGCAGAAGTAGTGGAAGTAGTAGTACAAGTAAGAGAAGTGGTAGTAGTAGTAGTAGCAATAGTTGTAGTAGTAGTTGTAGTAGTCATAGTAGAAGAAGTAGTAGTTGCAATTATAGTAGCAGTAGTAGTATAAACAGTGGTAGCAGTCATAGCATTAGAAGTAATAGTAGGAGGAGTAGTAGTAGCAGTAGTAGAAGTAAGAGTAGGAGCAATAGCAGCAGTAGTAGGAGTAGAAGCAGCAGTAGTATTAGTTGAAGTAGTAATAGTATCTGTAGCAGTGGTTGTAGCAGTAGTAGTAGGAGGAGTAGAACTAGTAACTGTAGCAGTAGTAGTAGCGGTATGAGTAGCAGTAGTGGTAGAAGCAGTAGTAGCAGTGGAAGTAATAGTAGCAGTCTAATAGTATTAGTAGTAGCAGGAGTAGTTGCAGGAACAGTAGTATTGGGGGTAGTAGCCGTGATAGCGGCTGGTGTCGCAGTTGTAGCAGTGATAGCATCAGTAGTAGTAGTCACAGTAGCAGTGGCAGAAGTAATAGTAGTAGAAGTCGCCGAAGTTATACTAGTAGTAGTAGTTATAGTAGTAGTAGTAGTAGTAGTCATCGCAGTTATAGTAGTCATAGTAGTTGCAATAGTTGTAGTAGCAGTTCAAATAACATTATTAGTAGTAGTTCGAGAAGTAGTCGCAGCAGTAGTAGCAATAGTAGTTATAGTAGTAGCAGTAGTAGCGACCGCTATAGTAATAGTAGTAGTAGCAGCAGCCATAGCAACAGTAGCAGCAGCAGTAGTAATAGCTATAGTAGCTGTAGTAACAGTAGTAGTTGTAGCAACTATAGCAGTAGTGGAAATAGTAGTTGTAGTAGTAGTAGTAGTAGTAGTAGTAGTCTTAGTAGTAATAGTAGTAGTAGTAGTAGTTGCAATAGTAGCGATTGCAGTCATATCATTAGTAGCAATGGTAGTAGTAATAGCAGTAGTCGTAGCAGTACAAATCGTGGCTGTAATAGCTATTGTAGTGGTAGTAGTTATAGTCGTAGAAGTAGTAGTAGGAGTACTGGTAGTAGCAGGAGCAGTAGCTATGCCAGTAGTAGTAGTAGCCATAGTAGAAATCGTAGTAGTAGTTGTACTCTGGTAGTAGTAGTAGTTGTATAGGTAGTAATAGTGCTAGTAGTAGTAGTAGTAGTTGAAGTAGTGCAAATTGCAATAGGAGTAGTAGAAGTACGATAAGTTGGCGTAGTAGCAGTAGCAGCAATTGTAGCAATAATTGTAGCAGGGTTACTAGTAGGACAAGCAGTAGCTATAGTAGTAGTAGTAAGAGTTGGAGTAGCACTAATACTAGCAGCAGCAGTAGTAGTAGTAGTAGTAGTTGTTGTTGTAGTAGTATTTTTAGTAGCAGTAGTAGTAGCAGCAATAGTAGTGGAAGTAGTTGTTGCAGTAGCAATTATAGCAGTACGAGTAGCATTAGTAGTTGTAGTAATAGTAGTAGTCATAGCTTTTGTGGTACTAGTTGCACAAGTAGTTGTAGCAGTAGTAGTAGATGTTGTAGCAATTGCAGTTATTGTAGTAGTAGCAGCAGTAGTAGCAATAGCAGTAGTAGCAGTAGCAATAATAGTCGTAGTCGTAGTAGTAGATCTAGCAGTAGCAGCAGCAGTAGTTGTTTTAATATTAGCAGTAGTTGTAGTAGTATAAGTAATAGTAGTAATTGTAGTAGTGGTAGTAGTTATAGTCATAACAATTGTATTAGTACTAGTAGTAAGTAGTAGTAATAGAAGAAATAATAGCAATAGTAGCAGTTGTAGGAGTAATAAGAGTAGTACTAGTAGTTGTAGTTGTATTCTCAGCAGTAGCAGCAGTAGTAGTAGTAGTAGTAGTAGTAGTAGTAGCTGTTGCTATAGTAATAGATGTAGTAGTAGTAGTAGTAGTAGTACTAGTAGTAGAAGCAGTAGTAGCTGTTGCAATATTGGCTGTAGTAGCGATAACAATAGTAGTTGGAGTAGTCAATGTAGCAATAGTAGAAGTAGTGGTAGTATTAGTAGTAATAACAGTAGCTGCAGTAGTAGGAGTAGTAGTAGTAGCGAAAGTAGCAGTAGTAGTAGTAGCAGCAACAACAGTAATAGTAGCAGCAGGAGTAGTGGTAATAGGAGCAGTTGGAGTAGCAATAGGAGTAGTAGGAGTAGTAGTAGTAGGAGTAGCAGTAATTATAGTAGTAGTTGGAGTAGCAGTAAAGTAGTAGTAGGGGAAACTGTAGTAGTAGTAGTAGCAATAATAGTAGCTATAGGAGCTGTAGTAGCTATAGTTGTAGTAGTAAGTACTACTAGTAATAATAATAGCAGTTATAGTAGCGAAAGTAGTAGCATTCGCTATTGTAGCAGTAGCAGCAGCAGCAGCAGCAGTAGTAGTAGTAGAAGTAGTGGTGGCAATAGCAGTTGTAGTAGTAGAGGTAGTATTAGTTGTAGTACTAGCAGTAGAAGCATTAGTATTAGCATTAGTAGTAATAGCAGTAGTAGCATTGGTAATATTAGTAGTAGTGCAATAGTAGAAGTGATAACAGTAGCAACAGCAATAGTAGCAGTAGTAGTAGCAAAAGTAGTCGAAAGAGTAGCAGTGTAGTAGCAGAAGCATTAGTAGTAATAATAGGAAAAGTAGTAGTAGTATTAGTAGCAATAACAACAAAAGCAGCAATAGTAGTAGTGGTAGCCTGAGCAGCAACAACAACAACAATTGTAGTAGTTATTGTAGGACTAGGAGCAGTAGTAATAGTAGCTGCAGTGGCAGCTGTAGTAGTTGTGGTAGTTGTACTAGTAGTGGAAGTAGTAATAGTAGTTGTTGTTGTTGTAGTAGTAATAATAGTCGCAGTAGTAATAGTAGTAGTAGGAGTTGGAGAAGGAGTAGGAGTAGTAGTCGGTGTAGCAGTTGTAGGAGTAGTAGTAGTAATAATAGCAACAACAGTAGTAGTAGTGGCAGTATTAGCAGGTGTAATAGTTGTTGTAGTAGTAATATTAGTAGTAGTTGTTGTTGTAATAGTAGTTGTAGTAGTTGTAGTAGTAATAGTGGTAGTAGTAGTAGTAGTAGTACCTGTAGTAGTAGTAGTACTAGTAGTAGTAGTAGGAGTGGTAAAAGTAGTAGTAGTAGAAGTAGTAGTAGCAGGAGTTGTAGGAGCAGTAGTAGTAGTAGTAGTTGTAGTAGTAGTAGTAACCATTGTAGTAGTTGTAGTATTAGTAGTAGTAGTCATAGGATTAGAAGTAGTCGTGGGAGTTATTTTGTAGTATCGTAGTTGTAGTAGCTGAAGCAGTAGTAGTAGTTATTGTTGTGGAAGTTATAGAAGAAGTTGTAGTAGTAGTAGTAGTTATTGTTGTTGTTGTAGTAGTAGTTGTAGTAGTAGTAGTAGTTGGAATAGCAACAGTAGGAATACTACTAGTAGTTGTTGTTGTTGCTGCTATCGTAGAAGAATCAAAAGTAGTTGTAGTAGTAGTTGTTGTAGTAGTAGTAGTTGTAGTAGGAGTAGTAGGAGCAGCATTAGCAGCAACATGAGCAATACAATTAGTAGTAGTAGTCATAGTAGTAGTAGGAATAGTTGTAGTAGTAGTTGTAGTAGAAGCAGTAGCAGTAGTAGTAAGAGTACGAGTAGGAGTAGTTGTCAGTGTAATAGTTGTTGTAGCAGTAGTAGTAAGAGTAGGAGTAGTTGTCAGTGTAATAGTTGTTGTAGCAGTAGTAGCGGAAGCAGTAGTAGCAATAGTAGTAGTAGTAGTAGTAGTAGTAGTAGTAGTAGTTGTAGTAGTAGTAGTAGTAGTAGTAGTAGTAGTAGTAGTAGTAGTAGTAGTAGTAGTAGTATTAGTAGTAGTAGTAACAGTAGTTATTGTTGTTGTTGTAGTAGTAGTTATTGTTGTTTTTTGTTACAGTAGCAACAATAGTAGTAGAAGTAGTAGTAGGTGTAAGTGTTCTTGTTGTAGTATTAGTAGCTGTGCTAGTAGTAGGAGTAGCAGCAGGAGAAGGAGTAGTAGTGGTAGTATTAGTAGTAGTAGTGGTAGTATTAGTAGTAGCAGTAGTAGTAGCAGCAGTAGTAGCAGTAGCAATAGCTATAGTAGTAGGAGTTCTAGTAGTAGTTTGAGTAGTAGTAGTAGTATTTGTTGAAGCAGCAGTAGGAGTAGTTGTAGTAGCAGAAGGTGTAGTAGGAGTAGCAGTAGCAGTACTAGTAGTAGTAGCAATAGTAGTTGTAGCGGTACAAGTGTAGCAGCAATAGTAGCGAAAGTAGCGATAGTAATAGTAGTAGTAGTAGCAGTAGCCAATGGCGTAGTAGTAGTAGCAGTTGTAGTAGTAGTAGTAGGCGTAGTAATAGGAGAAGTAGCAGTTGTAGTAGCTGCAGCAGGAGAAGCAGCAATAGGGGGAGGAGTAGTTGTTGTGGTAGTAGAAGTAGTTGACGTAGTATTAGTAGAAACAGTAGCAGTAGTCGAAGTAGTAATAGCATTAGCATAGTAGTAGTAGTTGTAGTGGTAGCAGTAGTGGTGGTGGTGGTAGTAGTAGCAGTAGTAATAGCAGTGGAGTAGTTGTAGTAGGAGCAATAGTAATAGCGGTAGTAGTAGTGGAAGTTGTAACTATTGAAGTACTAGTAATACTAATAATAGTTGTAGTAGTTGAAGTAGCAACAGTAGTAGTAGTGGTAGTAGTAGTAGTATCAAAATTAGTAGTACTTGTAGTGACAGTAGTAGTTATAGCAGAAGTAGCAGCAGCAGCAGTATTAGTAGGAGAAGTAGTAGTGGTAGGAGTAGCAGCACTAGTAGTATTAGTTGAAGTAGTAATAGTAGCAGTGTAGTAGGAGTATCTGTGGTAGCCATAGTGGTTGTAGTAGTAGTAGGAGGAGGAGGAGTAGGAGTAGTAGCAGTAGCAGTTGTAGTAGTGGTATCGGCAGTTGTAGTGGTAGGTGTGGTAGCAGTTGTGGAAGTAGTTGCAGTAGCATAGGAGTAGTAGTAGCAGTCATAGTGGTAGTAGTAATAGCAGGAGTAGTTGTAGGAATAGTACTAGTGGGAGTAATAGCAAAAGTAGTAGTAGTAGTAGCAGGACTAGCAAGAGTAGAAGCAAAAGTAGTAGTAGTAGTAGTAGTAATAATTATCATTATAGCAGCAGCAGCAGTAGTAGAAGTAGTAATAATAGCAGTTGGAGTAGAAGTACTAGTTGCAGTAGTAGTAGTAGTAGTAGTAACAGTAGTTTTAGTAGCTATACTAGTAGGTATAGTTGTTGTAGTTGGTAGTAGTAGATGTAGTAGTAGGAGTAGCAGCATTAGTAGGAGTAGTCTTAGTTGTAATAGTAGTAGTAGTAGTAGTAGTAGTAGTAGTAGTAGTAGTAGTAGTAGGACTAGTTGCAACCGCAGCAGGAGTGCTAGTAGTAGTAGTTGATTTTATTGTTGGTGTGGAAGAAGTATTAGTAGTCGTAGTAGTAGTATTAGGATTATTATAAGCAACAGCAGTAGCGGCAGCCGGAGTAGGACTAGTAGTAGTAGCAGCAAAAGTAGTTGGAGGAGAAGCAGAAGGTGTATTAGTAGCAATCGGGGTAGTTATCAGTGTAGCTGTAGTAGGAGTAGTAGTAGCAGTAGCAGTAGTAGTGGTAATAATAGTAGTTGTTGTTGTTGTTATTGTTGTGGTAGTAGTATTAGAAGCAGAAGTATCTGTAGTGGTAGGCGTAGTGGTTGTAGAAGTAGTAGGAGTAGGAGTAGCAGCAGCAGTAGTAGTAGTAGTAGTACTAGTAGTAGTAGTATTAGTAGTTGTAGTGTAGTTGTTGTTGTAGTAGTCGAAGCAGTCATAGAAATAGTAGTAGTAGTAGTCGCAGCAATATTAGTAGTTTTAGAAGTGGTAGTAGTATTAGTAGTAGTAGAAGTAGTAGCAGGAGTTCTAGTAGAAGTAGTCATACTACTTCTAGCGATAGTAGTGGTCGTAGTAGTAGTATTATTTGTTGTAGAAGAAGCAATAGTAGTAGTAGCAGTAGTAGTGGTAGTGGATGCAGGAGTAGCAGTAGCAGCTGGAGTACTACTACTACTACTAGTAGTTGTTGTTGTAGTAGTTGCTGTAGCAATAGCAGTATTGGCACTGGTAGTAGTAGTGCTAATAGTACTAGTAGCAGTAGTAGTAGTGGTAGAAATAGAAGTAGTTGTAGTATTAGTAGTTGCAGTACTAGTAGTAGTAGTAGTAGTAGTAGTAGTAGTAGTAGTAGTAGTAGTAGTAGTAGTAGTAGTAGTAGTAGTAGTAGTAGTAGGACTAGGAGTAGTAGTAGTTTAAATAGGTGCTGGAGGAGTAGTAGTAGGAGTAGCGGCAGCGGTAGTAGAATTAATAGTAGTAGCCTGAGCAGTAGTAGTAGAAGTAGTAGTGATAGTAGTAGTAGTAGTAGTAGTAGTAGTAGAAGCAATATAAGTATTCGTATTAGTAATAGTATTAGTAGTAGTAGTAGTAGTAACAGCAGCAGTGGGAGTATTAGTTGTAGTAGTGGTTGTAGTAGTAGTCATCGTAGTAGTAGTTATAGCAGCAGTAGCAGTAGTAGTAGTTGTTGTTGTTGTTGTTATTGTTATTGTAGTTGTAGTAATATTAGCAATTATAGTCGCATTTGTAGCTGTTGATGTAGTGGCTATCATAATAGTAGTATTAGTTACAACAGTAGTTATTATTGTTATTGTCGTTATTGTAGCTGTAGTAGTAGAAGCTGTAGTAGCAGTAGTTGAAGTAGTACTAGTAATAGAAGTAGTATTAGTTGTAGTAGTAGTTGTAGTAGGAGTAGTAGTAGTAATAACATTAGTATTTGTAGTAGTAGTAGACGCAGTTGTAGTAGTAGTTGTAGTAGTAGCAGCTGCAAGAGGAGGAGTAGTAGTACTAGTAGTAGTAGTAGCCGTAGTCGTAGTACTAGTGCCAGTAGTAGCAGTAGCAGTAGTCCTACTACTAGTAGTAGGAGGAGGAGGAGGAGGAGTAGTAGTAGTAGTAGTCATAGTCGTAGTACTAGTGCCAGTAGTAGCAGTAGCAGTAGTACTACTACTACTAGTAGTAATAGTAGTAGTAGGAGTAGTAGTTGCAATAGTAGTAGTAGTAATTATTGTTATGGTAGTAGTAGTAGCTATTGTTGTAGTAGTAGGAGCAGTAGTAGTAATCGTAGTATTAGGTGTAGGAGTACTAGTAGTAGTCGTAGTTGTAGCAATCGTAGTAGTAGTAATAGTAGCAGTAGTAGAAGTAGTAGCAGTAGTCGTAGTAGTAGTAGTAGTAGTAGTAGTAGTAGTTATGGTGGTAGTAGTAGCAGTAGAAGAAGTTGTGGTAGCATTAATAGTGGTAGCAGTATTATAGGAGTAGCAGCGGAAGTAAAGGTAGCAGTAGCGAAATTCATAGCGGCCATAGTAGACATAGTTGAAGTTGTAGAAATAGTACTGGTAGCAGTTGCAGTAGTAGTAGTAGTACTAGTATTAGCAGCCATAGTAGTAGTAGTGGTCGTTGTAGTAATAGCAATAGTGGTTTAGCCTTAGTAGTCGTGGAGCAACCATAGTAGTAGTAACAGTTGTGGCTGCAGTAGTACCAGTAGTAGCAGTAGTAGCAATTGTCGTGATAGTGGTGGTAGTAGTTGGAGCAGTAGCAGTAGTAGCCGTAGTTGCAGTAGTAGTAGCAGTAGAAGTATTTGTAGTAGTAGTAGTAGTTGCATTAGTGGCGGAAATAGCAGTAGTAGTAGTAGTAGTGGTCATAGCAGCAACAGTAGTAGCAGCTGAAGTAGTAGTAGTAGTGGTAGTTGTAATAGCAGTAGTAGCCGAAGTAATAGTAGTAGTAGCAGAAGTAGCAGTAGTACCAATAGCAGTAATAGTAATAGTAGTAGCAGATGTTGCAGTGGAAGCAGTAGCTACAGTTGGAGTAATTGTACTATTTGTTGTACCAATAGTAGTTGTTCTTGCTGATGTTCCAGAAACAATAGTAGGAGTAGTAGTAGCAGCTATAGTAGAAGGAGAAGTAGTAGTCGCAGTTGTAACCGCAGCTCTAATAGTAGTTGTTGTGGTAGTAGCATTTGTAGCAGTAGTAGCATTAATAGTAGTATTAGTAGTAGCACTAATAGTAGTAGTAGTAGTAGTAGTAGTAGTAATAGTAGCAACAGTAGTAGCAGTTGTAGCAATAATAGTAGTAGTGTGAGTAGTAGTAGTAGTACTTGTAGTACTATTAGCAGTAGTAGTAGTAGTAGCAGCAGCAGCAGCAGTAGTAGTAGCAGTAGTTGACGTAGTAGGAGTAGCAGTGCCATTAGTAGTAGCAGTAGTAGTTATTGTTGTTGTAGTTACAGCAACAACAGTATGAGTACTATGAGCAGCTATAGCAGTAGTTGGAAGTAGTAGTAGTAGCAGCAGCAGTAGTAGCAACAACAGTTGTTGTAGTAGTCGTAGTAGTGGTGGTGGTGTTAGTAGTAGCAGCAGTAGTAGGAGTAGTAGTAGTAGCAGCAGCAGAAGTAGTAAGAGCAGTAGTGGAAGCAATAGCAATGTTAGCAGCAGTAGAACAAACAGTAGTAGTTGTAGCAGTAGCACTATTACCTGTAGGAGGAGGAGGAGGAGGAGGAGGAGTAGTAGTAGTAATAGTAGTAGTAGTTGCAGTTGTTGTTGTACCATTAGAAGGGGTAGGAGAAGTAGTAGCAGTAGTAATAGCAAAAGTAGTATTCGAAGTGGTAGCAGAAGTAGTAGAAGTAGTAGCAGCGGTAGTACTAGCTATCGTAGTAGCAAAAGTAGTAGCTATAGTGGTAGTAGTAGGAAAAGCAGTAGTAGTTGCAGTAGTCGTAGTAGTAGTCATAGTAGCAGTAGTAATAGTGGTAGCAGTAGTAGCAGCAACAGCAGTAGCATTAGTAGTTGTAGTAGTGGTAGTCGTTGTTGTAGCAATAGTAGTTGGAGTAGTAGTAGTAGCTATAGTTGCAGTAGTAGTCGCATAGTCATAGAAGTAGTAGTAGCAGTAGTTGTAGTAGTAGTAGGAGTAGTAGGAGTAGTAATAAGACTAGTTGTAGTAGTAGTTGCAATAGTAGCAGTTGTGGCAGTAGGAGTAGTTGTAGCCGTAGTCGCAGTAGCACTAGCCGTCATAGTAATAGTAGTAGTAGTCGGACAAGTACTAGAAGTAGAAGTATTAGTAGCCACCATAGGAGTAGTAGTACCAGTAATAGTAGAAGCAGAAGCAGTGCCTGTAGTTGCTGTAGCAGTAGTAGTAGAAGTAGTAGTAGTAGCAGTAGTAGCAAAAGTAGCAGTAGTCGAAGTACTGGAAGCAGTAGTAGAAGTAGTGGCAGAAGTAGTAGCAATAGTAGTAGTAGTAGTTATTGTTGTAGTAGTAGCAGTAGTTGTAGTAGTAGCAGCACCAACAATAGCTACAGCAGGGGTAGTTGAAGTAGTGGTAGTAGTATTAGTTGCTGCAATAGTAGAAGTCATAGTAGTAGTAGTAGTAGTAGTAGTGAACTTAGTGCAAGATTAAGAGCAGTAGAAGTAGTAGAAGTAGCAATAGTAGCAATGGTAATAGCAGAAGTAGCTACTGTAGCAGTTGTAGTAGTCGGAGTAATAACAGTAGCAGTAGTAGCAGCTGTAGTAGTAATACTTGTAACAATAGCAGAAGTAGTAGTAGTAGTAGCACTAGTAATAGTAGTGCTGTAGTAATAGTAGCAATAGTAGCAGTGGTAGTAGCAATAGTAGTAGTACTAGTTATTGTAGTATTTGTAGTAGTACTAGTAGTAGCAGTAGAACTAGCAACTGTAGTAGTAGTAGCAGTAGCGGTAGAAGTAGTAGCAGTAGTAGCAACAACAGCTATTGCATTAGTAGTAGTAGTAGTAATAGTAGAAGTAGTAGCTGTAATACTAGGAGTTGGAATATTAGTAGTAGTAGTACTAGAAGTAGTAGTAGTAAGTATAGTAATAGCAGTTGTAGTATGAGTAGCAGCAGCAAATGCGTTAGTAGTAGTACTAATACGAAATAGTAGTAGTAGTAATGGTAGTAATGCTAGCCCTAGAAATAGTAGTAACAGTAGTAGTAGTTGTACAAGAAGTTGAAGTGGTAATAGTAGTGCCAATTTCTGCAGTTGTCGTAGCAGCATTAGCAACAGTAGCAACAGCAGCAACAGAAGTAGTACTAGTAGCAGTAGTAGTAGCAGTTGTACTAGTAGCAGTAGCAGCAGCAGCAGTAGTAGTAGTACAGTAGTAGTAGTAGTAGCAGCAGTAGTAGCAGTAATAGTAGTAGTAGTAGTAGTAATAGTAGTAGTATTTGGAGATGTAATCGTAGTAGCAGCAGTAATAGTATTAGGAGATGTAGTAGAACTGGTAGTAGTAGTATTAGTTGTAGTTGTAGTAGTTATAGTAGTAGCAACAGCAGCAGTAGGAGTAGTAGTTGTTGTAGTGGTACTAATAGTTGAAGTAGTGGTAGTAGTAGTAGTAATGGTAGTAGTAGTAGTAGTGCTAGTAGTAATGGTGGTGATGGTGGTGGTGGTGGTAGTAGTAGTAGTAGTGGTAGTGGTGGTGGTAGTACTGGCAGGAGTTGTAGTATAGTTGTAGCAGTAATAGTTGAAATAGTAGAAGTAGTAGTAGTAGCAATAGTAGGAGGAGGAGGAGCAGTAATAGTAGTAGTAGTGGTAGGAATAGTTGTAGTAATAGTAGTAGTAGGAGGAGGAGGAGTAGTAGTAGTAAGAGCAGCAGTAGTAGTTGTAGGAGCAGCAGCTACAACAACAATAGTAGTAGTAGTGGTAGTAGAAGTTGAAGTAGTTTTGGTGGTAGTAGTAGTAGTGGTGGTGTTGGTAATAGCAGTAGTTGAAGAAGTAGTAGTAGTTGTTGTAATATTAGAAGTAGTAGGAGTAGTAGTAGTTGTATTAGTAGAAGTAGTAGTAGTACTAGTAGGTGCAGTAGATGTGTTAGTAGTAGTAGTAATAGTAGTAGTAGTAGGACTTGTAGGTGTAGTTGCTGTAGTAGTAGTAGTAGCAGTGGTCATAGTAAAAGTACTAGGTGTAGTAGTAGCAGTAGGAGGAGTTGTAGTAGTAGTAATAGTAGTACTTGTAGTAGTAGTAGTTATTATTGTAGTTGTAGTAATGGCAGTAGTAGTAGTTGGCAGCAGTAATTTGTAGTAGTAGGAGTAGTAGTTGTTGTTGTTGTTGTGTTGGTAGTAGTAGTAGTAGTCGTATCGGTAGTTGTTGTTGTAGTAGTGGTAGTAGTAGTAGTAGTAGGTGTTGTGGTGGTAGGAGTAGAAGTGGTTGTAGAGGTGGTAGTTGTGGTAGTAGTACTAGTATCAATAGAAGGTATAGTCGTAATTGTAGTAGAAGTAGCAGGCCTTATGGTAGTAGTGGTAGTAGTGCTTGGAGTAGTAGTAGAAGTAGTACTTGTCGTTCTAGTAGTAATAGTTAAATTAGGAGTAGCAATAGAAGTGGTAGTAGTAGTTGTAGCAGTAGTAGTATTACTAGTACTTGTCGTAATGGTAGTACTAGTAGTAGAAGTAGCAAGAGTAGTAGTAGTTGTTGTTGTTGCAGTAGCAGTAGTCGTAGTTGTAGTAGTCGGAGTAGCCGCTTCAGCAGCATTAGTTGTAGTAGTAGTAGTAGTAGTGGTAGTAGTAGTAGTAGTCATCGCAATAGTAGTAGCATGAGTAGTAGTAGTAGTTGTAGTAGTAGTTGTGGTAGTAGAGGTAGTAGTTGTAGTTATAGTAGCAGAAGTAGTAGCGGCAGTAGTAGTAATACTAGTCATAGTCGTAGTAGTAGTTGTAACAGTAGTAGTACAAAATTTAGCAGTAGTGGTAGGAGTAAAAGTACCAACAGCAGCATCATTAGTAGTAGTATTAGTAGTAATAGTTGTAGTAGTAGTAGTAATAGTAGCAGTAGCAGTAGGAGTGGTAGGAGGAGTAGTAGTAGTAGTAGTAGTAGAAAGAGCAGAAGTAGTACAAGTAGTAGTTGTTGTTGTAGAAGTAGTAGTAGTAGTCATCGCAGTTATAGTGGTTGTAGTAGTTGCAATAGTTGTAGTAGCAGTTCTAGTAACATTATTAGTAGTAGTTTGAGAAGTAGTCGTAGCAGCAGTAGCAATAGTAGTTGTCGTAGTAGTAGTAGTAGCGATAGCTGTAGTAACAGTAGTGGTAGCGACAGCCATAGCAACAGCAGCAGCAATAGCAGTAGTAGCTGTAGTAGCAGTAGTAACAGTAGTAGTTGTAGCAATTATAGCGGTAGTAGAAATAGTAGTAGTAGTAGTAGTTGTTGTTGTTGTAGTCTTAGTAGTAATAGTAGTAGTAGTAGCTGTAGTAGCAGCGACTGTAGTCATAGCATTAGTCGCAGTGGTAGCTGTAATAGCAGTAGTAGTAGTAGTACCAATCGTAGCTGTAATAGCTATTGTTGTTGTTGTTGTAGTAGTACTAGTAGTAGTAGTAGTTATAGACGTTGTAGTAGTAGTAGGAGTACTAGTAGTAGTAGGAGCAGTAGCTGTGCTAGTAGTAGTAGTAGCCATAGTAGCAATCGTAGTAGTAGTAGTACTATGGTAGTAGTAGCAGTTGTACAGGTAGTAATAGTACTAGTAGTAGTTGTACTAGAATTAGAAGTGGTAGTCGAAGTAGTGCAAATTACAATAGGAGCAGTAGAAGTATAATAAATTGTCATAGTAGCAGTAGCAGTGGTAGCAGCAGCAGCAATTGTAGCAGTAATTGTAGCAGTGTTACTAGTAGTAGTAGTAGCCGGACTAGCAGTAGCTATAGTAGTAGTAGTAAGAGTAGGAGTAGCACTAATACTGGCAGTAGTAGTAGTAGTAGTAGTAGTAGTAGTAGTAGCAGTATTTTTAGTAGCAATAGTAGTAGCAGCAATGGTAGTGGAAGTAGTTGTGGCAGTAGTTGTAGCAGTAGCAATTATAGCAGTACGAGTGCTATTAGTAGCTATAGTCATAGTAGTAGTCATAGCTATGGTAGTAGTAGTTGCACAAGTAGTTGTAGCAGCAGTAGTAGATGTCGCAGCAATAGCAGTTGCTGTAGTAGTGGCAACAGTAGTAGCAATAGCAGTAGTAGCAGTAGCAATAGTAGTAGTAGTCGTAGTAGTAGTAGTAGTAGCAACAGTAGTAGCAGCAGCAGTAGTTGTTGTAATATTAGCAGTAGTTGTAGTAGTACAAGTAATAGTAGTAATTGTAGTAGTGGTAGTAGTTATAGTCGTAATAATTGTAATAGTAGTAGTAGTAATAGAAGAAATAATAGTAATAGTAGACGTTGTAGGAGTAATAAGAGTAGTACTAGTAATTGTAGTTGTATTGTCAATAGTAGTAGCAGCAGTAGTAGCAGCAATAGCAGTAGTAGCTATTGCTGTAGTAATACAGGTAGTAGTAGTAGTAGTAGTAGTAGTAGTAGCAGCCGTAGTAGCTATTGCAATATTAGCAGTAGTTGCAATAACAATAGTAGTTGGAGTAGTCGATGTAGCAATAGTAGAAGTAGTGGTAGTATTAGTAGTAATAGTAGTAGCTGCAGTAGTAGGAGTAGAGTAGTAGCAGAAGTAGTAGTAGTAGTAGTAGTAGTAGTAGCAACAGCAACAACAGTAATAGTAGTAGGAGTAGTGGTAGTAGTAGTAGTTGGAGTAGCAATAGGAGTATTAGGAGTTGCAGTAATTATAGTAGTAGTTGGAGTAGCAGTAATAGTGGTAGTCGGGGAAACTGTAGTAGTAATAGTAGCAGTAATAGTAGCTATAGCAGCTGTAGTAGCTATAGTTGTAGTAGTAAGTACTACTAGTAGTAATAGCAGTAGTTATAGTAGAGGAAGTAGTAGCATTAGCTATTGTAGCAGTAGCAGCAGTAGTAGTAGAAGTATAGAAGCAGTGGTAGCAATATCATTTGTAGTAGTAGAGGTAGTATTTGTTGTAGTACTAGCAGTAGAAACATTAGTATTAGCATTAGTAGTAATAGCAGTAGTAGCAGCGGTAATATTAGTAGTAGTGCAATAGTAGTAGTGATAAGAGTAGTAGCAGCAACAGTAGCAGTAGTAGTAGTAAAAGTAGTCGAAAGGGTAGCAGTGTAGTAGCAGAAGCATTAGTAGTAATAATAGGAAAATTAGTTGTGGTATTAGTAGCAATAACAACACAAGCAGCAATAGTAGTACTGGTAGCTTGAGCCGCAACAACAACAATAATTGTAGTAGTGGTTGTAGGAGTAGGAGCAGTAGTAATAGTAGCCGCAGTAGTAGCTGTAGTAGAGTGGTAGTTGTACTGGTAGTAGAAGTAGTAGTAGTAGCAGTAGTAGAAGTCATAGTAAGAGTAGTAGTGGGAGGAGGAGGAGCAGTAATAGTAGTAGTAGTAGTAGGAATAGTTGTAGTAATAGTAGTAGTAGGAGGAGGAGTAGTAGTAGTAGTAAGGGCAGCAGTAGTAGTTGTAGGAGCAGCAGCTACAAAAACAATAGTAGTAGTAGTAGTGGTAGTAGAAGTTGAAGTAGTTTTAGTTGTAGTAGTAGTAGTGGTGGTGTTGGTAATAGCAGTAGTTGAAGAAGTAGTAGTAGTTGTTGTAATATTAGAAGTAGTAGGAGTAGTAGTAGTTGTATTAGTAGAAGTAGTAGTAGTACTAGTAGGTGCAGTAGATGTATTAGTAGTAGTAGTAATAGTAGTAGTAGTAGTAGGACTTGTTGGTGTAGTTGCTATAGTAGTAGTAGTAGCAGTGGTCATAGTAAAAGTACTAGGTGTAGTAGTAGGAGTAGGAGGAGTTATAGTAGTAGTAATAGTAGTACTTGTAGTAGTAGTAGTTATTGTTGTAGTTGTAGTAATGGCAGTAGTAGTAGTTGGCAGTAGTAATTTGTAGTAGTAGGAGTAGTAGCAGTAGGAGTAGTAGTTGTTGTTGTTGTTGTGTTGGTAGTAGTAGTAGTAGTCGTATCAGTAGTTGTTATTGTAGTAGTGGTGGTAGTAGTAGTAGTAGGTGTTGTGGTGGTAGGAGTAGAAGTGGTTGTAGAGGTGGTAGTTGTGGTAGTAGTACTAATATCAATAGAAGGTATAGTCGTAATTGTAGTAGAAGTAGCAGGCCTTATGGTAGTAGTGGTAGTAGTGGTTGAAGTAGTAGTAGAAGTAGTACTTGTTGTTCTAGTAGTAATAGTTAAATTAGGAGTAGCAGTAGAAGTGGTAGTAGTAGTTGTAGCAGTAGTAGAATTACTAGTACTTGTAGTAATGGTAGTACTAGTAGTAGAAGTAGCAAGAGTAGTAGTAGTAGTTGTTGTTGCAGTAGCAGTAGTCGCAGTTGTAGTAGTCGGAGTAGCCGCTTCAGCAGCATTAGTTGTGTAGTAGTAGTAGTAGTGGTAGTAGTAGCAGTAGTCATCGCAGTAGTAGTAGCATGAGTAGTAGTTGTAGTTGTAGTAGTAGTTGTGGTAGTAGAGGTAGTAGTTGTAGTTATAGTAGCAGAAGTAGTAGCAGCAGTAGTAGTAATACTAGTCATAGTCGTAGCAGTAGTTGTAACAGTAGTAGTACTAAATTTAGCAGTAGTGGTAGGAGTAAAAGTACCAACAGCAGCATCATTAGTAGTAGTATTAGTAATAATAGTTGTAGTAGTAGTAGTAATAGTAGCAGTAGTAGTAGGAGTGGTAGGAGGAGCAGTAGTAGTAGTAGTAGTAGAAAGAGCAGAAGTAGTACAAGTAGTAGTTGTTGTAGTAGTAGTAGTAGTAGTAGTCATCGCAGTTATAGTGGTTGTAGTAGTTGCAATAGTTGTAGTAGCAGTTCTAGTAACATTATTAGTAGTAGTTTGAGAAGTAGTCGTAGCAGCAGTAGCAATAGTAGTTGTCGTAGTAGTAGTAGTAGCGACAACTATAGTAACAGTAGTGGTAGCGACAGCCATAGCAACAGCAGCAGCAGCAGCAGTAGTAGCAGTAGTAGCAGTAGTAACAGTAGTAGTTGTAGCAATTATAGTGGTAGTAGAAATAGTAGTAGTAGTAGTAGTAGTAGTAGTAGTAGTCTTAGTAGTAATAGTAGTAGTAGTAGCTGTAATAGCAGCGACTGCAGTCATAGCATTAGTAGCAGTGGTAGCCGTAATAGCAGCAGTAGTAGTAGTACCAATCGTAGCTGTAATAGCTATTGTTGTTGTTGTAGTAGTAGTAGTAGTAGTAGTAGTAGTAGTTATAGTCGTTGAAGTAGTAGTAGGAGTACTAGTAGTAGCAGGAGCAGTAGCTGTGCCAATAGTAGTAGTAGCCATAGTAGCAATCGTAGTAGTAGTAATACTATGGTAGTAGTAGCAGTTGTACAGGTAGTAATAGTACTAGTAGTAGTTGTACTAGAATTAGTAGTGGTAGTCAAAGTAGTAGTAGTAGTCGAAGAAGTGCAAATTACAATAGGAGCAGTAGAAGTATAATAAATTGTCATAGTAGCAGTAGCAGTGGTAGCAGCAGCAACAATTATAGCAGTAATTGTAGCAGTGTTACTAGTAGTAGTAGTAGCAGGACTAGCAGTAGCTATAGTAGTAGTAGTAAGAGTTGGAGTAGCACTAATACTGGCAGTAGTAGTAGTAGTAGTAGTAGTAGTAGTAGTAGTCGTAGCAGTAGCAATTGTAGCAGTACGAGTACTATTAGTAGCTATAGTCATAGTAGTAGTCATAGCTCTGGTAGTAGTAGTTGCACAAGTTGTTGTAGCAGCAGTAGTAGATGTCGCAGCAATAGCAGTTGCTGTAGTAGTAGCAACAGTAGTAGCAATAGCAGTAGTAGCAGTAGCGATAGTAGTAGTAGTCGTAGTAGTAGTAGTAGCAGCAGGAGTAGCAACAACAGTTGTTGTTGTAAGATTAGCAGTAGTTGTAGTAGTACAAGTAATAGTAGTAATTGTAGTAGTGGTAGTAGTTATAGTCGTAATAATTGTAATAGTAGTAGTAGTAATAGAAGAAATAATAGTAATAGTAGACGTTGTAGGAGTAATAAGAGTAGTACTAGTAATTGTAGTTGTATTGTCAATAGTAGTAGCAGCAGTAGTAGCAGCAATAGCAGTAGTAGCTATTGCTGTAGTAATACAGGTAGTAGTAGTAGTAGTAGTAGTAGCAGCAGCAGTAGTAGCTATTGCAATATTGGCAGTAGTTGCAATAACAATAGTAGTTGGAGTAGTCGATGTAGCAATAGTAGAAGTAGTGGTTGTATTAGTAGTAATAGTAGTAGCTGCAGTAGTAGGAGTAAAGTAGTAGCAGAAGCAGCAGTAGTAGTAGTAGTAGTAGCGGCAGCAACAACAGAAATAGTAGTAGGAGTAGTGGTAGTAGTAGTAGTTGGAGTAGCAATAGGAGTATTAGGAGTAGCAGTAATTATAGTAGTAGTTGGAGTAGCAGTAATAGTGGTAGTCGGGGAAACTGTAGTAGCAATAGTAGCAGTAATTGTAGCTATAGCAGCTGTAGTAGCTATAGTTGTAGTAGTAAGTACTACTAGTAGTAATAGCAGTAGTTATAGTAGAGGAAGTAGTAGCATTAGCTATTGTAGCAGTAGTAGCAGTAGTAGTAGAAGTATAGAAGCAGTGGTAGCAATATCATTTGTAGTAGTAGAGGTAGTATTAGTTGTAGTACTAGCAGTAGAAGCATTAGTATTAGCATTAGTAGTAATAGCAGTAGTAGCAGCGGTAATATTAGTAGTGGTGCAATAGTAGTAGTGATAATAGTAGTAGCAGCAATAGTAGCAGTACTAGTAGCAAAAGTAGTCGAAAGAGTAGCAG
Source organism: Trichopus zeylanicus subsp. travancoricus (assembly GCA_005019695.1). Lineage (NCBI taxonomy): Eukaryota > Viridiplantae > Streptophyta > Magnoliopsida > Dioscoreales > Dioscoreaceae > Trichopus > Trichopus zeylanicus. The sequence continues at coordinate 6,968 of RXID01016349.1, read as the reverse complement.
TGTAGTAGCAGAAGCATTAGTAGTAATAATAGGAAAATTAGTTGTAGTATTAGTAGCAATAACAACACAAGCAGCAATAGTAGTAGTGGTAGCTTGAGCAGCAACAACAACAACAATTGTAGTAGTGGTTGTAGGAGTAGGAGCAATAGTAATAGTAGTCGCAGTAGTAGCTGTAGTAGAGTGGTAGTTGGACTAGTAGTAGAAGTAGTAGTAGTAGCAGTAGTAGAAGTAGTGTTAGGATTATTATAAGTAGCCGCAATAGCGACAGCCGGAGTAGGACTAGTAGTAGTAGCAGTAGTAGTAGTAGGAGGAGAAGCAGAAGGAGTATTAATAGTAGTCGGGGAAGTTATGGGTGTAGCAGTAATAGGAGTAGTAGTAGTAGTTGCAGTAGTAGTGGTAATAATAGTAGTAGTTGTTGATGTTATTGTTGTTGTAGTAGTACTAGAAGCAAAAGTATCTGTAGTGGTAGGTGTAGTGGTTGTAGAAGTACTAGGAGTAGGAGTAGGAGTAGGAGTAGTAGTCGAAGTAGCAATAGTAGTAGTAGTAGTAGTAGTAGGAGGAGGAGGATTATTAGTAGTTGTTGCGTAGTTGTTGTTGTAGTAGTCGAAGTAGTCATAGAAATAGTACCAGTAGTAGTAACAGCAATATTAGTAGTTGTAGAAGTGGTAGTAGTATTAGTAGTAGTAGAAGTAGTTGTCGGAGTTCCAGTAGAAGTAGTCATACTACTTGTACTAGTAGTGGTGGTAGTAGTAGTATTATTAGTTGTAGAAGAAGCAATAGTAGTAGTAGCAGTAGTAGTGGTATTGGATGCAAGAGTAGCAGTAGCAGCAGGATTACTACTACTACTACTATTAGTAGTTGTTGTAGTAGTTGCTGTAGCAATAGCAGTATTGGTACTGGTAGTAGTAGTGCTAATAGTACTAGTAGCAGTAGTAGTAGTAGTAGAAGTAGAAGTAGTAGTAGTAATAGTAGTTGCAGTACTAGTACTAGTACTAGTAGTAGTAGTAGTAGTAGTAGTAGTAGTAGTAGTAGTAGTAGTAGTAGTAGTAGTAATACGAGTGGTAGTAGTTTAAATAGGTGCTGGAGGAGTAGTAGTAGGAGTAGTAGTAGCGGTAGTAGAATTAATAGTAGTAGCCTTTGCAGTAGTAGTAGAAGTAGTAGTGGTAGTAGTAGTAGTAGTAGCTGAAGCAATATAAGTATTAGTATTAGTAATAGTATTAGTAGTAGTAGTAGTGCTAACAGTAGCAATGGGAGTAGTAGTTGTAGTAGTAGTCATCGTAGTAGTAGTAGTAGTAGTAGTTGTTGTTGTTGTTGTTTTTATTGCTATTGTAGTTGTAGTAATATTAGCAATAATAGTCGTATTTGTAGCTGTAGATGTAGTAGTTGTCATAATAGTAGTAATAGTAGCGAAAGTAGTATTAGTAACAGTAGTAGTTATTATTGTTATTGTCGTTGTTGCAATAGTAGTAGTAGAAATAGTAGTAGCAGTAGTTGAAGTAGTACTAGTAATAGATGTAGTATTTGTTGTAGTAGTAGTTGTAGTAGGAGTAGTAGTAGTAATAACAGTAGTATTTGTAGTAGTAGTAGAAGCTATTGTTGTAGTAGTAGTAGTAGTAGCAGCAGCAGCAGCAGGAGTCGTAGTAGTTGTTATTGTTGTAGTAGTAGTAGTAGTAGTAGTAGTAGTAGTAGTAGTCATGGTCGTAGTAGTAGTTCTAGTAGCAGCAGCAGTAGTAGTAGTACTACTACTACTAGTAGTAATAGTAGTAGTAGGAGTAGTAGTTGTAATAGTAGTAGTAGTAGTTGTTATTGTGGTGGTAGTAGTAGTTGTTGTTGTAGTAGTAGGAGCAGTAGTAGTAATCATAGTATTAGGTGTAGGTGTACAAGTAGTAGTCGTAGTTGTAGCAATCGTAGTAGTAGTAATAGTAGCAGTTGTGGAAGTAGTAGCAGTAGTCGAAGTAGTAGTTGCTATGATGGTAGTAGTAGCAGTAGAAGAAGTTGTGGTAGCATTAATAGTAGTAGCAGAAGTATAGGAGTAGCAGCGGAAGTAAAGGTAGCAGTAGCATAATTCATAGCGGCCATAGTAGACATAGTTGAAGTTGTAGAAGTAGTACCGGTAGCAGTAGCAGTAGTAGTAGTAGAAGTAGTAGTATTAGTACTAGTATTAGCAGCCATAGTAGTAGTAGTGGTTGTTGTAGTAATAGCTATAGTAGAGGAGCCTTAGTAGTAGTGGAGCAGTAGTAGTAGTAGTAGTAACAGTTGTGGCTGCAGTAGTACCAGTAGCAGCAGTAGCAATTGTCGTAATAGTGGTGGTAGTAGTTGGAGTAGCAGCTGTAGTAGCCGTAGTTGAAGTAGTAGTAGTTGAAGTAATAGTGGCGATAGTAGCAGTAGTTGCATTAGTGGCGGTAGTAGCAGTAGTAGTGGTCATAGCAGTAGCAGTAGAAGCAGTTGAATTAGTAGTAGTAGTGGTCGCAGAAGTAGTAGCAATAGTAGCAGTAATTGTTGTCCAGGTAATAGTAGTTGGAGAAGTAGTATTAGTAGTAGTGTTAGCAATTGTAGTTGGAGCAGCAGTAGCAGATGTAGCAGTAATAGTAGTAGTAGTAATAGTAATTGCAGTAGTAGCCGAAGTAATGGTAGTGGTAGCAGAAGTAGCCGTAGTACCAATAGCAGTAATAGTAATAATAGTAGCAGATATTGCAATGGAAGCAGTAGGAATAGTCGGAGTAATTGTACCATTTGCTCTACCAATAGTACTTGTTCTTGCTGAAGTTCCAGAAGCTATAGTAGGAGTTGTAGTAGCAGCTATAGTAGAAGGAAAAGTAGTAGTCGTAATTGTAACCGCAGCTCTAATAGTAGTTGTTGTGGTAGTAGCATTTGTAGCACTAGTAGTAGTAGCAGTAGTAGTACTAGTAGTAGTAGTAGTAGTAGTAATAGTAGCAACAGTAGTAGCAGTTGTAGCAATAATAGTAGTAGTGTGAGTAGTAGTAGTAGTAGTACTACTTGTAGTAGTACTAGCAGCAGTAGTAGTAGTAGCAGCAGCAGCAGCAGTTGTAATTAGACTAATAGCAGTAGTAGCAGTAGTAGACGTAGTAGGAGTAGTAGTGCCATTAGTAGTAGCAGTAGTAGTTATGGTTGTTGCAGTTGCAGCAGCAGCAGTATGAGTAGTATTAGCAGATGTAGCAGTAGTTGGAAGTTGTAGTAGTAGTAGCAGTAGCAGTAGCAACAATAGTTGTTGTAGTAGTTGTAGTGCTGGTGGTGGTGTTAGTAGTAGCAGGAGTTGGAGGAGTAGTAGCAGCAGCAGCAAATGTATTAGTACTACTAGCAGTATTAGTCATAGTATTAGTAGTTGTTGTGTTAGTGGAGGAATGTGGGGTTGTGTGGTGGGGGAGGTAGGTGCGTGTTGGCTCGGTGTAGCAAGAAGAGGCGCGTGTGTGTGGAAGGGTCCGATGGCGGGGCAATGTTAGTAGCAGTAGAACAAACGGTAGTAGTAGTAGTAGTAGCACTATTACCTGTAGGAGGAGGAGGAGGAGGAGTAGTAGTAGTAGTAATAGTAGTAGTTGTTGCAGTTGTTGTTGTACCATTAGAAGGGGTAGGAGAAGTAGTAGCTATAGTAATAGCAGAAGTAGTATTCGAAGTAGTAGCAGAAGTAGTAGAAGTAGTAGCAACGGTAGTACTAGCAGTCGTAGTAGCAATAGTAGTAGCTATAGTGGTAGCAGTAGGAAAAGTAGTAGTAGTTGCTGTAGCCGTAGTAGTAGTCATTGTAGCAGTAGTAATAGTGGTAGCAGTAGTAGCAGCAACAGCAGTAGCATTAGTAGTTGTAGTGGTGGTAGTCGTTGTTGTAGCAATCGTAGTAGTAGTAGTAGTAGTAGCTGTAGTTGCAGTAGTAGTAGCAGTAGTTGTAGTAGTAGTAGGAGTAGCAGTAAGACTAGTTGTAGTAGTAGTTGCAATAGTAGCAGTTATGGCAGCAGGAGTAGTTGTAGTCGTAGTCGCAGTAGTACTAGCCGTCGTAGTAATAGTAGTAGTAGTCGGACAAGCACTAGAAGTAGAAGTATTAGTAGCCGCCATAGTAGTAGTAGTACCAGCAGTAGTAGAAGCAGAAGTAGTGCTCGTAGTTGCTGTAGTAGTAGTAGCAAAAGTAGTAGCAGCAGCAGTAATAGCAAAAGTAGCAGTAGTCGAAGTACTAAAAGTAGTAGTAGAAGCAGTGGCAAAAATAGTAGCAATAGTAGTAGTTGTTGTTGTTGTTGTAGTAGTAGTAGCAGTAGTTGTAGTAGTAGCAGCACCAACAATAGCTACTACAGCAGTAGTAGAAGTAGTGGTAGTAGTATTAGTTGCCGCAGTAGTAGAAGTCATAGTAGTGGTAGTAGTAGCAGTAGTAGTGAACTCATTGGCAGCATTAAGAGCAGAAGAAGTAGCAGAAGTAGCAATAGCAGCAATGGTAATAGCAGAAGTAGCAGCTGTAGCAGTTGTAGTAATAGGAGTAGTAATAGTAGCAGTAGTAGCAGCTGTAGTAGTAATACTTGTAACTATAGCAGAAGTAGAAGTAGTAGTATTAGTATTGGCAGTAGTAGTAGTACTAGTAATAGTAGTTGTTGTAGTAGTAGTAGCAATAGTAGCAGTGGTAGTAGCAGCAGTAGTAGTAGTACTAGTTGTAGTAGTAGTAGTAGTAGTAGTAGTAGTAGTAGCAGCAGCATTAGCACTAGCAACTGTAGTAGTAGTAGTAGCAGCAGCGGCAGAAGTAGAAGCAGTAGTAGCAGCAACAGCTATTGCAGTAGTAGTAGTAGTAATAGTAGAAGTAGTAGCAGTAATATTAGGAGTTGGAATATTAGTAGTAGTAGTAGTAAAAGTAGTGGTAGTAATAGTAGCAATTATAGCTGAAGTATTAGTACTAACTATAGTAGTAGAATTGTAGTACGAGTTGTCGCAGCAGATGCAACAGTAGTAGTACAAGTACGCAATAGTAGTAGTAGTAGTGGTAGTAATACTAGCACTAGAAATAGCAGTAACAGTAGTAGTAGTTGTACAAGAAGTTGAAGTGGTAGTAGTAGTGTCAATAGTAGCAGCTGCAGTAGCAGCAGTAGCAACAGCAGCAACAGTAGTTGTTCTAGTAGTAGTAGTACTAGTAGCAGTAGTAGTAGCAGTTGTACTAGTAGCAACAACAACAGTAGTAGTAGTAGTAGTAGTAGTAGTAGTAGTAATAGTAGTAATATTTGGAGTTGTAGTCGTAGTAGCAGTAGTAATAGTATTAGGAGTTGTAGTAGAAGTGGTAGTAGTAGTATTAGTTGTAGTTGTGGTATTGTAGTTGTAGCAGCAGCAGCAGTAGTAGTAGTAGTTGTAGTGGTACTAAGAGTTGACATAGTGGTAGTAGTAGTAGTAATAGTAGTAGTAGTAGCAGTGCTAGTAGTAATGGTGGTGGTAGTAGTAGTAGTGGTGGTGGTGGTGGCAGTACTAGCAGGAGGTGTAGTATAGTTGTAGTAGTAGTAGTTGAAGTAGTGGAAGTAGTAGTAGTAGTAGTATAAGTCATAGTAAGAGTAGTAGTAGGAGGAGGAGGAGCAGTAATAGTAGTAGTAGTAGTAGTAGGAATAGTTGTAGTAATAGTAGTAATAGGATTAGTAGTAGTAGTAGTAGTAGTAGGAGTAGCAGCTACAACAATAATAGTAGTAGTATAGTGGTAGTAGAAGTTGAAGTAGTTTTAGCTGTGGTAGTAGTGGTGGTGTTGGTAATAGCAGTAGTTGAAGAAGTCGTAGTAGTTGTTGTAATATTAGAAGTAGTAGGAGTAGTAGTAGTTGTATTAGTAGAAGTAGTAGTAGTACTAGTCGGCGCAATAGATGTATTAGTAGTAATAGTAATAGTATTAGTAGTAGGACTTGTAGGTGTAGTTGCTGTAGTAGTAGTCATAGTAAAAGTATTAGGTGTAGTAGTAGTAGGAGGAGGAGTTGCAGTAGTAGTAATAGTAGTACTTGTAGTAGTAGTAGTAATAACAGTAGTAGTAGTTGGCAGTAGTAATTGTAGTAGTAGTAGTAGTAGGAGTAGTAGCAGTCAGAGTAGTTGATGTTGTTGTTGTTGTGATGGTAGTAGTAGTTGTTGTTATTGTAGCAGTAGTCGTATCGGTAGTTGTTGTCGTAGTAGTGGTAGCAGCAGTAGTAGTAGGTGTTGTGGTGGTAGGAGTAGAAGTGGTTGTAGAGGTGGTAGTTGTTGTAGTAGTACTAGTATCAATAGAAGGAAAAGTCGTAATTGTAGTAGAAATGGCAAGCCTTATGGTAGTAGTGGTAGTAGTGGTTGGAGTAGTAGTAGAAGTAGTACTTGTCGTTCTAGTAGTAATAGTTAAATTAGGAGTAGCAGTTGCAGTGGTAGTAGTAGTTGTAGCAGCAATAGTATTACTAGTACTTGTAGTAATGGCAGTACTAGTAGTAGAAATAGAAAGAGTAGTAGTAGTTGTTGTTGTTGCAGTAGTAGTAGTCGTAGTTGTAGTTGTCAGAGTACCAACATCAGCAGCATTAGTTGTAGTAGTAGCAGAAGTAGTGGTAGTAGTAGCAGTGGTCATTGCAGTAGGAGTAGCATGAGTAGTAGTAGTAGTAGTTGTGGTAGTAGTTGTAGTTGTAGTAGTAGAAGTAGTAGTAGTAGTAGTTGTTATTGTAGTAATACTAGTGATAGTAGCAGCAGTAGTTGTAGCAGTAGTAGTATGAATTTCAGTAGTAGTGGTAGGAGTGAAAGTAGCAACAGCAGCATCATTAGTAGCAGTATTAGTAGTAATAGCTGTAGTAGTAGTAGTAGTAGTAGCAACAGTAGTAGGAGTCGTAGGAGTTGTTGGTGGAGGACTAATAGTAATTGTAGTAGTTATAGTAGCACTAGTAGGAGTGGCAGTGCTTGGAGTAGTAGTAGTATTAGAAGTAGTGGTGGTAATAGTAGTAATAGTAGCAGTAGTTACAATAGCAACAGCAGTAGTGATAGTAGTAACGGCAGTAGCAATAGTA
>RXID01016348.1:0-17500 GCA_005019695.1 Trichopus zeylanicus subsp. travancoricus | reverse complement strand
GTAGTAGTATTGGTAGGAGTAGTAGGTGTAGTAGTAGGTGTAGTAATAGTAGTAGTACTAGTAGTTGTACTAGTGATTGCAGTAGTAGTACTAGTTGTTGCCGTAGTGGCAAAGTAGTTGTTGTAATTATCATACTAGGAGTAAAAGCGACAGTAGTAGTTGGAGTAGTTGTTGGAGTAGTAGTTATTTTTGTTGTAGTTATAGTAGTAGTAGTTGTAGTAGTAGCGGTTGTAGTAGTTGAAGTAGTAGTAGTAGTATTAGTAGAGGTAGCAGTAGCAATAACAATAGTAGTAGTAGTAGGATTGGTAGTAGTAGCAGTAGTTGCTGTAGTAGTAGTAGTAGTTGTAGAACTAGCAGGAGTCATAGTAGAAGTTGTAGTAGTAGTAGTATTAGTGGTCATAGTTGGAGAATTTATTTTAACTATGGTAGTAGTAGTAATAGTCATAGTAGTAGTAATCTTAGTGGTAGCAGTAGGAGTAGTAGTAGTAGTTGTAGGAGTAGCCGTATTAGTGGTAGTAATAGTAGTAGTAGGAGTTGTAGTAGTGGTAGAAGTATTAGTAGAGTAATAGTTGTGGTTGTTGTAGTAGTAATTGCAGTACTATTAGTTGTAGTAGTAGTGTGGTAGTAGTAGCATTTGTAGTGGTAGTAGTAGTCATAGTAGTAGTAGTAGCAAGAGTACCTGTAGTCGCAGGAGTAGTAGCAAAAGTAGCAGCAGCAGTAGTAGTACTAGTAGTAATAGTAGTATTAGTAGTAGTAGTACTCATAGTAGTAGCAGCAGTAGTAGTAGCAGTTCTCATAGTAATAGTAGCAGTAGTAGTAGTAGTAGTAGGATGAGTAGCAACGGTAGCTGCAGCAACATGAGCAATAGCAGTAGTAGTGGCAATATTAGTAGTTATTGAAGTGGTAGTAGTAGTTGCAGTAGTTGTGGTTGTATTAGCACTAATAGCAGTACTTGTAGTAGTAGAAGTAGTAGTAGTAGTTGTTGGTGTTGTAGTAGTAGTGGTAGCAATAGCAATTGTAGTTGTAGTAGTAGTAGTAGCGGCAATAGTAGCAGTAGTAGTAGTAGTAGTAGTTTTTGTAATTATAGTAGTAGTTGTAGTAGCAGCAGTTGTGCTCGTAGTAGTAGCAGTAGTAGAAGTAGTAGTAGATGTAGTAGTAGTAGTAGTAGTAGGTGCAGCAGCAACATTAGCAGTAGTAGCTGCAATAGTCGCAATAGTAGCAACAACAGCAAGAATGGTGGTAGGAGTAGTAGTAGTAATAGTAGTAGTAGCATTAGTAGTAATTGTAGTAGTTGTAGGAGTAGTAGTTACAATAGTAGTAGCAGCATTAGAAGTAATTGTAGTAGTAGTAGTACTAGTAGTAATAGTAATAATAGTAATCGGTGGAGTAGTAGTAGCAGTAGTACCAGTAGAAGTAATAATAGTATTGGTAGTAGTAATAAAGTAGAAGGAGTTGGAGTAGAAGTAAGAGTAGAAGAAGTAGTAGTAGTCGTAGTGGTAGTTGTACTAGTTGTAGTAGTGGAAGGTGTAGCAACTGTAGTAGTAGTGGTTGGAGTAGGATTAGTAGTAGTTGTTGCAGGAGTAGTAGTAAGAGTGGGAGTTGTGGTAGAACTAGTTGTAATAGTAGTAGCAATAGTAGTTGTAGTTGTAGTAGTTGTAGTAGTAATAGTAGGACTAGTAGTTGTTGTAGTAGTAATATTAGAAGTTGTAGTAGTAGAAGTAGTAGTAGTAGTTGCCATAGTGGAAGTAGTTGTAGTAGTAGGAGCAGTAGTAGTAGTACAAGTTGGAGTAGGAGTGGTAGAAGCACTAGTAGTAGTAGTAGCGTAGTAGAGTAGGAGTAATAGTCGTATTAGCAGTAGTAATAGTCATAGTAATAGTAGTAGTTGTTGTAGGAGTAGGAGTTGTGGTAGTAATCGTAGGCGTAGTTGTCAAATTAGCAGTTGTAATAGTAGTAGTAGTTGAAGTAGCAATAGTAGTGGTCGTAGCAACAGTAGGAGAAGTATTAGTAGTGGTAGTAGTAATTCTAGCAGTAGTACTTGTAGTAGTAATCTAGTAGTAGCAGTAGTGGCAGTAGTAGTAGTAGTCATAGTAGCAGCAGTAGTAGTACCAGTAGTAGCAGTAGTAGTAGTCATAGTAATAGTAGTAGTCGTATTAGTAGCAGTTGTAGTAGTAGTAGTAGTAGTCGTAGTAGTAGTAGTAGTACTAGTATTGGAAGTAGTAGTACTAGTAGCAGTAGTAGTAGTAGTAGTAGTAGTAGTAGCCATAGTAGTAGTAGGTGTAGTAGTAGTATTAGCACTAGTAGTAGTAGTGGTTGTTGCAGTAGTAGTACTAGTAGTTGTTGTAGTGGCAGTAGTAGCAATAATAGTTGTTGTAGTGGTAGTAGGAGAAGCATTAGTAACAGTAATAGTCATAGAGTAGTAGTTGAAGTAGCAGTTGTAATTGTAGTAGTAGTAGTTGTAGTTGTAGTAGTAATAGTATTACTAGCTGTAATAGTATTTGTAGCAGTAGTAAGAGTAGTGGGAGTATTAGTAGCAATAGTAGCTGTAAAAGTAGTTGTTGTAGCAGTAGTCATCGTAGTAGTAGTAACAGTAGTAGTAGTAGTTGTTGTTGTAACAGTTGTATTAGAAGTAGTGGCAGTAGAAGTAGTAGAGGAGGAGTAGTAGTAGTAGTAGCGATATTAGTAGTTGTGGTAGGAGAATTTGTAGTAATTGTAGTAGTAGTAGTAATAGTCGCAGTAGTAGGAGTAGTTGTTGTAGCAGTAGGAGTTGTGGTAGTAATCGTAGGAGTAGTAATGGTATTAGTAGTAGTAATAGCTGTAGTAGTAGTAGTGGCGGTAGCGGTAGTAGTACTAATCATAGTAGCAGTAGTTGCAGTAGTAGTAGTCGTAGTAGTAGTAGTCGGTATTAGTAGTAGTAGTAGTAGTAGTGGTAGTAGTAGTAGTACTAGGTGCAAAAGTAGTAATAATAGTTGTTGTTGTAGTAGTCATAATTGGAGTTTTTGTTGTTGGTGTATTGGTAGTAGTGGTAGCAGTAGTAGAAGTAATGGGAGTTGGAGTAGGAGTAGTAGTAGCAGTTTTAGTAGTAGTGGTAGGGGTAGAAGTAGTAGTAGTAGAAGTTGGAGCAGGAATAGTTGCAGTAGTAGTGTCTGTAGGAGTAGAAGCAGGAATAGTTGTAGTAGCAGTGTTAGTCGTAGTAGTACTAGGAGTAGCAGTAGTAGAAGTAGTAGTATTTGTAGTTGTACTAGTACTAGAAATAATATTACCAGCAGCAGTAGAAGTAGTTTTTGTATTAGTAGTAGTAGTGGTGGTTGTAATAGGATTAGCAATAGTAGTAGCAGTAGCAGTAGCAGAAGGCGTAATAGTAGTAGTAGTAGTAGCTGTAGTGGAAGGCATTATGGTAGCGGTAGTTGTAGCAGTAGAAGTACTAACAGTACTAGGAGGTGTAGTAGTTGTAGTAGTAGTTGTTGTTGTAGTAGTTGCGGTAGCTGTAGCAGTAGGAGTGATAATTGTAGTTCTAGTAGTAGTTTTTGTTGTTATTATTGTAATTGTAGTATTAGTAGTAGTAGCAGTTGTTCTTACTGTAGTAACAGTAGTTGTACAAGTTGAAGTAGTAGAAGTATTAGCAGTAGCACTAATATTAGTAGTAGTAGTGCGATTTGGTGCAAGAGTTGTAGTAGTAGTTGTTGTTGTTGTCGTAGGAGTAGTAGTAGCAGCAGTAGTCCTAGAAGTAGTTGTAATTATAGTTGTAGTTATAGTAAGTAGTAGGAGCATCAGTAGAAGTAGCAGCAATAGTAGCAGCAGAAGTAGTAGCAGAAGTTGTTATAGCAGCATCGACAACAACGGGATTAGGAGTGCCTATAGTAGGTGCAAGAGTAGCAGTAGTAGTAGCAAAAACAGGAATAGGTGTAGAAGTAGTAATAATTGTAGCAACAGTTCTTTAAGTGATTCTAGTAGTAGTAGGAGTATGAGTAGTGGCAGTAGTAGTGGTAGGAGTAGTAGTAGTAGTAGTAGCAGTAGGAGTAGGATTAATAGTAGTAATTTTGCTATCACTACTACTACTACTGTTGCTACTACTACTACTAATGCTACTTCTACTTCTATTACAACAACAACTACTACTACTACTGCACTACTACTACTATTACTACTACAACTACTCTGATTGCTACTCCTACTACTGCTACTGTTGCTACTACTACTGCTGCTATTTCTACTATTACTACTACCACTGCAATTGTTGCTGCAGCCGCTGCTACTACAAGTACACGACAACTACGCTACTACTACAAGTATAGCTACTACTCTAACAACTACTACAATTACTACTACTACTACTACTACTACTACTACTACTATTGCTACTACTACTACTACTCCTCCTCGTACTACTACTACTGCGACTACTACAACTTCTACAACTATTACTGCTACTACTACTCCTCGTTCTACTACTGTAACTCCTCCTACTACTAATACTACTACTACTACTACTATTACTCCGATTGCTACTACAACTACGACTCCTACTACTACTGCTACTACTACTACTACAATTACTCCTACTACTACTACAACTACTCCTACTACTACTTCTAGTACAACTACTACTACTACTACTATTGCTGCTACAACGACTATTACTACTACTTCAACTCCTACTCCTTCTGCCACTCCTAATACTACTTTTACTATTACAACTACTAACACAACAGCTACTATTGCTACTACTACTACTATTCTTAAAACTGCTGCTGTTGTTGGCACGACTAATGTAACTATTGATACTGGTACTACTACTACTACTCTTACTACAACTACTACTGCTACTAATGCTACTATTATTTCTCCTACTTCGACCATTACAACTACTTCCACTCATACTATGACTACTGCTACTACTTTTGTTGCTCCTCATACTACTAGTCCTACTACTATTAATAATGCTCCTAGTACTACAACTACCACTACTACTCATAATACTACTTATACTCCTACACCTTGTCCTCCTACTACTACCTCTACTACTACTACTACTATTGCTGCCGCTACTACTACTGCAGCTATTGCTAATAGTACAACTATCTACTACTACTACTACTACTATAACTAGTACTACAACTACTGCTGCTACTATTGGTACTACTACTACTACTACTACCAATACTACTACTACTAGTAGTACTACAACTTGTACTACCACTGTTGCTACTAATGCTAGTACAACTCCGGGTACTACTAATACTGCTAAACAATAACAATGACAATAACAACTTCTACTACTTGTACTTCTACTACTTATACTTCTACTACAACTGCTGCTACTTCTACTACTATAACAACTACTACTACACGTACAACTACTATTACTTCTACAAGTACAACTACTGCTTCTACTACTACAACTACTTCTACGGCTACTACTACTACTATTACTACTACTACAACTATAACTACTACTTCTATTACTGCTACCCCTGGTAGTGTTACTACTAATACTACTACTGCTAATACTACTTCTACTGTTGCACCTACTACTACCACTACTGCTACATCTACTACTACTGCTTCAGCTACTTATAGTACTATTGCTACTATAGCTACTACTACTGCTGCTACCGTGACTGCTACTACTATTGCTACTACTACTCCTATTACTGTTTCTACTACTACTCTTACCACTACTACTACTACTATGACAATAACAACTACTATTACGGCTAATTCTGCTACTTCTATCACTACTACAATTATAACAACTACTACAACTACTATTAACCCTTCTATTGCAACTACTAGTACTACTACTATTACTACCTCTTTTACATCTACTACTACGGCTACTACTACCACTACTAATGCAACTACTGCTGCTGCTGCTACTACTACTATTACTCCTACTACAGCTACTGCTTCTTCTCCTTCTACTACTACAACTTCTACTACTCGTGTTGCTACTACTACTAATACTACTACTACTATTACTATTGCTACTCCTACTGCAACTACTACTATTACTACTACTATGAATGCTACTATTTCTACAACTGTTACTACTGCTACTACCACTATCACCACTACTATTGCTACTGCTACTGGTGCTCCTGCTACTACTACTACTGCTACTACTACTACTGTTGCTACTACTACTACTACTACTACTACTAATACTGCCACTACTCCAACTACTACTACTCCTACTACTACTACTACAACTAATCCTACTACTCGTAATACTACTACTACTACAACTACTACTTGTACTACCGCTACTACTACTACTAATACTATTCCTATTACTATTACTAATACTACTACTCCTACTCCTAGTCCAGTTAATGCTACCGCTACTCTTACACCTACTACTGCTACAACTACTCCTACTCCGACTACTGCAACTACATCTGCTACTCCATCTACTACTCCAACTACCACCACTCCTACTCCTAATACTACTAATACTATACCTACAACAACTACTACTACTACTACTACTAATACTAGAACTACTACTACTACTACTACCACTACTACTACTATGTACTATTATTAATACAACTACTGCTACTACTACTCTTACGACTACTACTATTACAACAACTACAACTATTACTTCTACTACTACTACTATGACTACTACTACTTCCAATACTAGTACTAATACTGCTGCTATTACTATTACTACTACTTCTACAATTACTACTACTAATGCTACTACAACAACTACTTGTACAATTACAACTACTAAGACTATTACTACTACTACCAATACCACTATTGCTATACTTCAACTGCCGCTACAACAACAACTACTACTATAAATAATACTCCTACTACTATTACTACTACTACTTCTACTACTACTAATATTACTATGACTACTACTACTACTACTACTACTACTACTACTATAACAACTACTACTATTATGATTACTACTATAGTACTACGACAACTACTACTCCTACTGCTACTATTAGTACTATTACTACTACCACAAAAACTACAACAATTACTACTACTCCTACTGCAACTACTGTGACTTTTACTACTGCTACTGCTACTCCGATTACTACTACTGCTGCTACTCCGATTACTACTACTACTACGTGTACTACTACTCCTACTATTCCTTCTCCTACACATATTACTACTACTATTCCCACTACTACCAGTACTTATACAACTACTACTACGACAACTGCGACTACAACTACGATGACTACTATCGTTGCTACAACTACTTTTATGACTACCACTTCTGCCACTAGTAGTACTAATGCCACTACTACTACTGCTATTGCTACTACTACTATCGCGGCTAAAACTAGTACTAATAATAAAATTACTGCTAATACAATTGCTAATACTGCTACTGCTACTACTACTACTACTACAACTGTGACTACAATATCTGCTATTGCTACTACTACTGTGATAATTAATTTTGCTACTACTACTACTACTACTACTCCTATTGCTACGATAATTACTACTGCTCCTACTAGTGCTTCTGCTCCTAGTACTACTGCCACTACTACTACTACCAATACTACACAACAAGTTCTACTACTCCAACTACTTCTCCTCCTCCTACTACTACTACAACTACTTCTACTGCTACTATTTATGTGACCACTTCTACTACTACAATTAATGCTACTACTACTACCGTTACAACTGCTAGTACTACTACAGTTACTACTGCTACTGCTATTACAACTTCAACTACTACCGCTACTACTACTAATTATACTCCTATTATAGCAACTCCTCTTGCTACTACAGCTATAACTAGTGCCACCGCTACTACTACTGCAACTACTGCTGCTGCTACTACTACTTATACTACTCATGCTGCCACTACAACAATAACAACTACTATTACTACTACTACACCTACTACAACTACAACTATTGCTACTAGTACTATACTCTCTACCTGCTCTACTTTTTGTCACTATAACACTATGCTACTCCCAACTCCAAACATAGTTGCAACTATCTGATTACTAATAACACTCTTACTATTACTACTACATCCCTTCTACTACAATCATTGCTACTACTACTGCTACTAGTTCCGCAACTTTACATCTACGATGTCTACTACTACTAACGTCTATACTATTGCTACTAGAATGACTACAACAATAACAACACAACACTACTACTACTTTTGCAACTACTACTATTACTTGGTTTACTCCAACTACTACCTCTATTCTAATACTACAACAACTACTACTGCCTAGTTACTGCTATTAGCTACTACCTCTATTACTACTACTACTACTACTACTATAACTACTACTACTCGCACTACTACTACAGCCACTACTACTACTCCAACACTTACTACTATTACTACTAATACTAGTCTTATTAATATTACTACTACTACGACTACCACTACCACTACTACTCCTCCTCCTCCTCCTATTGCTACTAGTACTACTCCTATAACAATAATTATTACTACAACTACTTTTGCAGCTACTACTGCTTTTGCTACTGCTACTCCTATTGCTACTACTACTACTATTGCTACTACTAGTCCTGCTACTATTACTGCAACTCCTACTACAACTACCACGACTACTACTACTACTATTACTAGTAATACTTCTACTATGACTACTTCTACTACTACTACTACTACTACTACTACAATAATTACTACTTCAACTACTACTACAAACACTTCTACTAAAATAACTACATCCACTACAGCTGCTGCTACTACTACAACTGCTACTTCTACTACTACTACAACTACTATTGCTAATATTACTGCTCCTACTACTACTACTAATGCTACTGAGATAGCTGCTACTACAACAACTATTACTGTTGCTGCTGCTCTTGTTGCAACTACTACTAACACTACTATTACCTTCAACTACTCCAACTAATGCTACGACTGCAACGATGACTACTGCTACAACTAATGCGACTAATACAACAACAACAACAACTACTACTACTACTACTATTGCCACTTTTGCTACTACTGGTAGTACAACAGCAACTGCTATTGCTACTGCTATTACCCTTACAACTATGACTGCTACTACTACTTCAACTACTGCTGCTGCTACTACTACTACTTCTACTGCTCCTACTACTCCTCCTCCTCCACTTACTACCACTACTACTACTACTACTATTACTTCTGTTACTACTACAACTACTACTATGACTACTACTATACTACTACTTTTGCTACTACTATTCCAAATACTATTACTTCTTCTACTGTTACTACTACTTCTACTGCTACAACTACTACTCCTACTACTACTATTACGACTGCTACCTTTACTACTACTACTACAACAATAACTACTACTACTACTAGTTGTGGTAGTAGTAGTAGTAGTAGTAGTTCTCTTGGTTGTAGTAGCTGTAGTAGCAGAAGTAGTAGTGGTAGTAGTAGTAGTAGTTATTATTGCTGTAGTAGCAGAAGTAGTACCATAAGTAGTCGCAAATGTGGTGTTAGTAGTGGAAGTAGTTGCGGTTGTAGTAGTAGTAGTAGTTCTAGTAGCAATAGTAGTAGTAGCAGTAGTAGTAGTGGTAATAGTAGTAGTAATAATAATAGTAGTAGTAGTGGTAAAAGTGTTAGTAGTAGTAGTAGTGGTAGTAACATATGTAGCAGCAGACACTATTGAAAAACTAGAAGTAGTAGTTCTAGAAGTAGAAGCAGAAGTGGTAATGTAGTAGTAAAAATTATAGCAGTAGCAGTAGTAGTTGTAGTAATAGTTATACTAGCAACAACAACAGCAGTAATAGCCATAATAGTAGTAATAGTTGTAGTAGCAGTAGCAGGATTAGTAGTAGCGACAGTAGTGGTAGTAGCAGCAGGAGTAACAGCAGCAGTAGTGGTAACAGTAATAGTAGTTGTAGTAGTAGTAGTTGGAACAGCAATACTAGAGTATTCAATATAGCCGCAACACTAGTAGATGCAGTAGCAGTTATGGAAGTGGTAGTGATAGTACCAGCAAAAGTAGTAGCCATAGTAGTAGTTGTTGTAATAACAATAGTAGTACTACTAGTAGTAGTTGCAGCATTAGTGGTTACATTAGTAGTAGCAATAGTAGTAGTAGAAGCAGTAGTTGTAGTAGTAATAGCAGCAACAATATTAGTAGTAGTAGTAGTAGCAGCTGCAATAGCAGTAGTAGTAGTAGTATTAGTGGCAGTAGTAGTAGTAGCCATAGTAATAGTAGTCATAGTAGCAGCTGCAGTAGTACCAGTAGTACCAGTAGTAGTAGTCGTATTAGTAGTAGTTGTAGTAGTAGTAGTAGTAGTAGTAGTAGTAGTAGTAGTAGTAGTAGTAGTAGTAGTAGTATTGGAAGTAGTAGTAGCAGTAGCAGTAGTAGTAGTAGTAGTAGTAGTAGCAATAGTAGTAGTAGGTGTAGTAGTAGTGGTTGTTGCAGTAGTAGTACTAGTAGTTGTTGTAGTGGCAGTAGTAGCAGTAATAGTTGTTGTAGTGGTAGTAGTAGAAGCATTAGTAATAGTAATAGTCATAGAGTAATAGTAGAAGTAGCAGTTGTAATTATAGTAGTAGTAGTTGTAGTTGTAGTAGTAGTAGTATTACTAGCTGTAGTAGTACTTGTAGTAGTAGTAGGAGTAGTGGGAGTATTAGTAGCAGTAGTAGCTGTAAAAGTAGTTGCTGTAGCAGTAGTCATCGTAGTAGTAGTAGTAACAGTAGTAGTAGTAGTTATTGTTGTAACAGTTGTATTAGAAGTAGTGGCAGTAGAAGTAGTAGAGTAGTAGTAGTAGTAGCGGTATTAGTAGTTGTGGTAGGAGAATTTGTAGTAATTGTAGTAGTAGTAGTACTAGTCGTAGTAGTAGGAGTAGTTGTTGTAGCAGTAGGAGTTGTGGTAGTAGTCGTAGGAGTAGTCATGGTATTAGTAGTAGTAATAGCTGTAGTAGTAGTAGTAGCGGTAGCGGTAGTAGTACTAGTCATAGTAGCAGTAGTTGCAGTAGTAGTAGTAGTTGTAGTAGTCGTAGTAGTAGTCGTAGTAGTAGTAGTCGGTATTAGTAGTAGTAGTAGTAGTAGTAGTGGTAACAGTAGTAGTACTAGGTGTAAAAGTAGTAATAATAGTTATAGTAGTAGTAGTCATAATTGGAGTAGTTGTTGTTGGTGTATGGGTAGTAGTGGTAGCAGTAGTAGAAGTAATGGGAGTTGGAGTAGGAGTAGTAGTAGCAGTTTTAGTAGTAGTGGTAGGGGTAGAAGTAGTAGTAGTAGAAGTTGGAGTAGGAATAGTTGCAGTAGTAGTGTCAGTAGGAGTAGAAGCAGGAATAGTTGTAGTAGCAGTGTTAGTCGTAGTAGTACTGGGAGTAGCAGTAGTAGAAGTAGTAGTATTTGTAGTTGTACTAGTACTAGAAGTAATAGTACCAGCAGCAGTAGAAGTAGTTTTTGTATTAGTAGTAGTAGTAGTGGTTGTAATAGGAGTAGCAATAGTAGTAGCAGTAGCAGTAGCAGAAGGCGTAATAGTAGTAGTAGTAGTAGCAGTAGTGGAAGGCATTATAGTAGCGGTAGTTGTAGCAGTAGTAGTACTAACAGTACTAGGAGGTGTAGTAGTTGTAGTAGTAGTTGTTGTTGTAGTAGTTGCGATAGTTGTAGCAGTAGGAGTTATAATTGTAGTTGTAGTAGTAGTAGTTGTTGTTGTTATTGTAATTGTAGTATTAGTAGTAGTAGCAGTTGTTCTTACTGTAGTAACAGTAGTAGTACAAGTTGAAGTAGTAGAAGTATTAGCAGTAGCACTAATATTAGTAGTAGTAGTGCGAGTTGGTGCAAGAGTAGTAGTAGTAGTTGTTGTTGTTGTAGGAGTAGTAGTAGCAGCAGTAGTCCTAGAAGTAGTTGTAATTATAGTTGTAGTAGTAGTAAGTAGTAGGAGTATCAGTTGGAGTAGCAGCAATAGTAGCAGCAGAAGTAGTAGCAGAAGTTGTTATAGCAGCATCGACAACAACGGGATTAGGAGAGCCTATAGTAGGTGCAAGAGTAGCAGTAGTAGTAGCAAAAGCAGGAATAGGTGTAGAAGTAGTAATAATTGTAGCAACAGTTCTGTAAGTGATTGTACTAGTAGTAGGAGTATGAGTAGTGGCAGTAGTAGTGGTAGGAGTAGTAGTAGTAGTAGTAGTAGGAGTAGGATTAATAGTAGTAATTTTGCTATCACTGCTACTACTACTGTTGCTACTACTACTACTAATGCTACTTCTACTTCTATTACAACAACTACTACTACTACTACTGCTACTACTACTACTATTACTACTACAACTACTACTACAACGACTTTGATTGCTACTACTACTGCTGTTGCTGCTACTTCTAGTACTGCTGCTACTGCTGCTGCTACTACTACTGCTATTTCTACTATTACTACTACCACTGCAGTTGTTGCTGTAGCCACTGCTACTACAAGTACACGACAACTACGCTACTACTACAAGTACAGCAACTACTCTAACAACTACTACAATTACTGCAACTACTACTACTACAACAACAACTACTACTACTACTACTACTATTGCTACTACTACTACTACTACTCCTCCTCCTACTACTACTACTGCGACTACTACAACTTCTACAACTATTACTGCTACTACTACTCCTCCTTCTACTACTGTAACTCCTACTACTAATACTACTACTACTACTATTACTTCGATTGCTACTACTACCACGACTCCTACTACTACTGCTACTGCTACTACTACAACTACTCCTACTACTACTTCTAGTACAACAACAACTACAACTACTACTGCTCCTACAATGACTATTACTACTACTTCAACTCCTACTCCTTCTGCTACTCCTAATACTACTTTTACTACTACAACTACTAACACAACTGCTACTATTGCTACTACTACTACTATTCTTGAAACTGCTGCTGTTGTTAGCACGAATACTGCTACTATTGCTACTGATACTACTACTACTACTATTACTACAACTACTACTGCTACTAATGCTACTATTATTTCTCCTACTTCGACCATTACAACTACTTCCACTCATACTATGACTACTGCTACTACTTTTGTTGCTCCTCATACTACTAGTCCTACTACTATTAATAATGCTCCTAGTACTACAGCTACCACTACTGCTCATAATACTACTTATACTCCTACACCTTCTCCTCATACTACTACCTCTACTACTACTACCACTATTGCTGTCGCTACTACTACTAATACTACTACTGCTAATACTACTTCTACTGTTGCAGCTACTACTGCCACTAATGCTACATCTACTACTACTGCTTCAGCTACTTATAGTACTATTGCTACTATAGCTACTACTACTGCTGCTACCGTGACTGATACTACTATTGCTACTACTACTCCTATTACTGTTTCTACTACTATTACAACAACTACTACTATTACCACTACTACTACTACTATGACAATAACAACTACTATTACTACTAATTCTGCTACTTCTGTCACTACTACTATTATAACAACTACTACAACTACTATTAACCCTTCTATTGCAACTACTAGTACTACTACTATTACTACCTCTTTTACATCTACTATTACGGCTACTACTACCACTACTACTGCAACTACTGCTACTGGTGCTACTACTACTATTACTCCTACTACGGCTACTGCTACTTCTCCTACTACTACTACAACTTCTACTACTCGTGTTGCTACTACTACTAATACTACTACTACTATTACTATTGTACTCCTACTGCAACTACTACTATTACTACTACTATGAATGCTACTATTTCTACAACTATTACTACTGCTACTACCACTATCACCACTACTATTGCTACTGCTACTAGTGCTCCTGCTACTACTACTACTACTACTACTGCTACTACTACTACTACTACTACTACTACTACTACTACTACTAATACTGCCACTACTCCAACTACTACTACTACTACTACTACACCTAATCCTACTACTCATAATGCTACTACTACTACATGTACTACTTGTACTACCGCTACTACTACTACTAATACTATTCCTATTACTATTACTAATACTACTACTCCTACTCCTAGTCCTGTTAATGCTACCGCTACTCTTACACCTACTACTGCTACAACTACTCCTACTCCGACTACTGCAACTACAACTGCTACTCCATCTACTACTCCAACTACCACCACTCCTACTCCTATTATTCCTACTCCTAATACTACTAATACTATACCTGCAACTACTACTACTACTACTACTACTACCACCACTACTACTACTATCTACTATTATTAATACAACTTCTACTGCTGCTACTACTGCTACTACTACTCTTATGACTACTACTATTACAACAACTACAACTACTACTTCTACTACTACTACTATGACTACTACTACTTCTAATACTAGTACTAATACTGCTGCTATTACTATTACTACTACTTCTACAATTACTACTACTACTGCTACTACTACTACTACTTGTACAAGTACTACTACTATGACTATTACTACTACTACCAATACCACTATTGCTATACTTCAACTGCCGCTACAACAACAACTACTACTATAAATAATACTCCTACTACTATTACTACTACTACTTCTACTACTACTAATATTACTATGACTACTACTACTACTACTACTACTACTACTACTACTACTATAACAACTACTACTACTATGATTACTACTATAGTACTACGACAACTACTACTCCTACTGCTACTATTAGTACTATTACTACTACCACAAAAACTACAACAATTACTACAACTCCTACTACAACTACTATGACTTTTACTACTGCTACTGCTACTCTGATTACTACTGTTACTCCTCCGACTACTATTGCTACTCGTACTACTACTCCTACTATTCCTTCTCCTACACATATTACTACTACTACTCCCACTACTACCAGTACTTCTACAACTACTACTACGACTACTACAACTACAACTACTATGACTACTATCGCTGCTACAACTACTTTTATGACTACCACTTCTGCCACTAGTAGTACTAATGCCACTACTACTGCTGCTATTGCTACTACTACTATCGCGGCTACAACTAGTACTACTAATACAATTACTGCTAATACAATTGCTAATACTGCTGCTACTGCTACTTCTACTACTACTACAACTGTGACTACAATATCTGCTGTTGCTACTACTACTGTGATAATTAATTTTGCTACTACTACTACTACTACTCCTATTGCTACGATAATTACTACTGCTGCTACTAGTGCTTCCACTCCTAGTACTACTGCCACTACTACTACTACCAATACTACACAACAAGTTCTACTACTCCAACTACTTCTCCTCCTCCTACTACTACTACAACTACTTCTACTACTACAATTAATGCTACTACTACTACCGTTACAACTGCTAGTACTACTACAGTTACTACTACTACTGCTATTACAACTTCAACTACTACCACTACTACTACTAATTATACTCCTACTATAGCAACTCCTCTTGCTACTACAGCTACAACTAGTGCCACCGCTACTACTACTGCAACTACTGCTGCTGCTAATACTACTTATACTACTTATGCTGCTACTACAATAATAACAACTACTATTACTACTACTCCTACTACAACTACAACTACTGCTACTAGTACTACTACTCTTACTACTGCTACTACTTTTGTCACTATAACTGCTGCTACTCCAACTAAAACTATATTTGCAACTACTGTATTTCTAATAACACTCTTACTATTACTACTACTACCTCTACTACAATCATTGCTACTACTACTGCTACTAGTTCAGCAACTACATCTACGACTGCTACTACTACTACCTCTGCTACTATTGCTACTAGAATGACTACAACAACAACAACTACTGCTACTATGGTTACTACAACTACTACCTGTACTTCTACTACTACAACAACTACTACTGCTACTACTGCTATAGCTACTACCTCTACTACTACTACTACTACTACTACTACACTACTACTATAACTACTACTACTAGCACTATTACTACTCCAACAACTACTACTATTACTACTAATACTAGTCTTATTACTACTACTACTACTACAACAACTACCACTACTACTACTACTCCTCCTCCTCCTATTGCTACTAGTACTACTCCTATAACAACAACTATTACTACAACTACTTTTGCAGCTACTACTGCTTTTGCTACTGCTACTCCTACTACTACTACTGCTACTGTTACTAGTAATACTTCTACTACGACTACTTCTACTACTACTACTACTACTACTACAATAATTACTACTTCAACTACTACTACAAACACTTCTACTACAATAACTACATCCACTACAGCTGTTCCTACTACTACAACTGCTACTTCTACTACTACTACAACTACTATTGCTTCTACAGCTATTCCTACTACTACAACTGCTACTTCTACTACTACTACAACTACTATTGCTTCTATTACTGCTACTACTACTACTACTGCTTCTATTCCTAATAGTTGTAGTAGGAGTATTAGTTGTAGTAGTAGTAGTGGTAGTACGAGTGTTAGGAGTTGTAGTTGTTGTAGTAGTAGTTGGAGATGTAGGAGTTGTAGTAGTAGTAGCTGCAGCATCAACAGCAATTGTAATAGTAGTAGCAATAGTAATAGCAGCCGCAGTAGTAGTGGTAGTGGTAGTACGAGTAGTGGTAGGAGTCGTAGTAGTAATAGTAATCGTAGTAGTAGTTATTGTATTGCTAGCAGTAGTAATAGTAGCAGCAGCAGTAGTAGTTTGAGAAGTAATAGCGATAGTAGTACTCACAGCAGCAACAACAGTAGTAGCGATAGCAGCAACTGTAGGTATAGTAGTCGCAGTAGTAGTACTTGTACTAGAAATAGTAGTAGTTGTAGCAGTAGTAGAAGCAATATTAGTTGCAGTACTTGCAACATTAGTAGTATTAGTAGTAGTAGTAGTAGAAATAGTAGTAGTAGAAGAAGTATTAGTAGTAGTAGTAGCTTCTGTATAGAAGTTGTCGTAGCAGCAGTAGTAGTGGAAGTAGCAATAGCAGTTGTAGTAGTATTAGTGGTAGTAGTAGCAGTAGCTGTAGCAGCAACAACAGCAGGAGTAGTTTTTGTACTAGTAGTAGTAGTAGTAGCAGCAGTAGTGGTAGTAGTAGCAGTAGTAGTGGTAGTAGTAGCAGCAGCAGTAGTAGTAGTAGTAGTAGCAGCAGTAGTGGTAGCAGTAGCTGTAGTAGTTGTCGTGGTGACAGCAATTGCAACACTAGTAGTAGTAGCAGTATTAGAAGTACAAGTAGTATCGATAGTAGCAGCAGTAGTAGTAACAGTAGTGGCGGTAGCAGTAGCAGCGGTAGTTGTAGTAGTGGTAGTAGTAGTCGTAATTATAGTGGTAGTCATAGCAGTGGTAGTTGTTGTAGTAGTACTAGCCGAAGTAGTAGCAGTAGTTCTAGCAATAGTAGTAGTAGTAAAAGTAGTAGTAGAACTTGTAGTAGTAGTTGTAGTCACTGCAGTAATAGT
>RXID01016346.1:124310-137740 GCA_005019695.1 Trichopus zeylanicus subsp. travancoricus | reverse complement strand
GCAGTAATAGCAGTAGTGGTTGTAGTAGCAATAGTTGTTGTAATAGTAGCAGTAGTCGGGGCAATAGTAAAAGAAGTAGTAGTTGTAGCAGTAGTAACAGTAGAAGTAGGATTAATAGAAGCAGTATTAGTAGTAGCAGTAGTAGCAGTCGCAGTTAGTAGTAATAGTGGTAGTAGTGGTAGAAGTAGTAGCAATAGTACTAGTAATAGTAGTAACAATAGTAGTAGCAGTTGTAGTAGTAGCAGTAGCATCAATAGTAGTAGTTGTTGTAGTAGTAGTAAAAGTAGTACTAGTATTAGCAGCAGTATTAGTAGTAGTTGTTGTTGTAGTAGTAGTGTAGTAATAGTGATAGTAGTCGTAGTAGCAGTCATATTAGTAGTAGTAGCGGTAGTAGTTGTAGTAGTTGTAGAAGTTGCAGCAACACTCGTAGCCGTGGTAGTAGTTGCAGCAGTAATCATACCAGAGTAGTAGCAATAATAGTAGCAACAATAGTAATAGTAGCAGTAGTAGTAACAACATTAGCGGCAGCAATAGTTGTAGTAGTACTAGTGGAAGTAGAAGTAGTTGTAATATTTGCAATAGTAATACTAATAATAGTTGTAGGAGTAGTAGTAGTAGTAGTAGCAGAACTAGTTGAAATAATAGTAATAGTATAAATTGTAGTAGTAGTAGTAATCGTAGTAGTACTATTAGTAATAGTAATAGTTTTGGTAGGTGTATTGCGAGTAGCAGTAGCAGCAGAAGTAGTAGCAATAGTAGTAACAGTAGCAGTAGTAGAAGCAGCATAAGTAGTAGTAGCAGTACTAGCCGTAGAAGTGGTAGAATTAGTAATAGCAAAAGTAGTAGTACAACTGCTACAACTTCTACTGCAACTACCATAATGGCTACGAGTGCTGCTTCAACTTCTACCACTACTACTACTTCTTCTACTACTACTAGACTACTAGTACTTCTACTACACGACTACTAGTAGTACTATTTCCAATACTACTACTAATATTACTACTACTGCTACTTCTACTTCTGCTACTACTACTGCTACTGCTATTACTACAACCATTACTACTCCTATTACTACCACTACAACCACTAGTACTACTATGACTACTACTACCACTACTACTACTTTCACTACTCCCACTACTACTACTACTACTACTTCCACTCCTATGACTAGTACAACTACTACTTCTATTACTACAATTATTTCTATTACTACTACTACTACTACGACTAACACTACTACTACTACTACTACTACTACTACTACTATTGCTACTGCTACTACAACTACTACTTCCGTTGCTGCTTCTACTAGCACTACTACTGCCATAACTATTACAACTACTACTATTGCTACTACGATAAGTAGAACTACTAATACTAGTACTACTAATACTACTATAAATACTACTACTGCTACTGTTGATACTACTACTAATTCTGTTACTACTACCACTATTATTGTTGCTGCTCGTTTCGCCATTACTACTGCTACAACAACTATTACTACTAGCACTACTTCTATTACAACTACTGCTACTACTATTGCTACTACTACAACAACTACTACTACTACCACCATTGCTATTACTACTACAACTACTACCACTACTGCTGCGGCTACAACTGCTCCTACCACAGCTACTACTACTGCTGCTGCTGCTGCTATTAGTACTGCTACTTCTAGTTTCACTATTAATGCTACTACTGCTACTTCTAGTACAATTACTAGTTCTGCTACTACTACTACTTCTGCTACAACTACAGCTACTACTACTGCTACTACAACTGCTACTACTACAACTACTACTACCGTAGTACTAGTACAACTACTACTAATTATACTATTAATGCTACTGCTGCTACTACTATTACTGATACTACTACTACAACTTCGGCTACCACTACAACTATTGCTATTATGACTTTTATTACTATTGCTTCTACTACTAATACTATTACTACTGCTAGTACTACTACTGCTACAACAAATACTACTACTACTATTTGTACTACTCCTACAGTTACTGCTACTACTATTACTACTACTACTGCTACTACTATTGCAATTGCTGCTACCACTCCTACTTATATTACTACTACTATAGTTACTACTACTACTACTGCTAGAATTAGTGCTACTACTACTTCTACTACTACTACAGCTACTACTACTCTTGCTACAGCTGCTACTGGCACTTCAACTATTACTACAACTACTACTACCACTGCTTCTACAACTAGTGCTACTACTACTACAGCTACAGCTGCTACCGCTAATACTATCACTACTAGTATAGCTACTACTTCTACTATTGCAACTGCTACTAATATTTCTACTACTACTTCTACTACTGCTTCAACTGCTACTGCTACTTTTACTTCTGCTACTACTACCACTATTTCTATTACTATGACAACTACTACTAGCACTACTGTGACGACTACTACGACAACAATAATAACTACTACTACTTGACCTACAAGAACAACCACTACAACTTCTCCTAGTACTACTACCGCTGCTGGTACTACTATTGATATAACTGCCATTACTGCTCCTACTAATAAGACTACTACTATGACTTCTACAACTGCTACTGCTGCTATGGCTACCTCTGTTGATACTACTACTACTACAATTACTACTACTACTACTACTACTTGTCAAACTACTAATATTGCTACTACCACGGCTACTATTATTGCCGCTATTGCTACTACTACTACTCCCGCTACTACCTCTAGTACTTATTCTATTACTACTACTACTACTACTACTCCTGCTATTTCTATTATTACTACAACTGCTACTACTACCCATGCTACTACTACTACAACTATTATTGCTACTACTACTACTACTACAACTGCTACTACAACTACTACTGCAACTACTACTACTACTACTTCTACTACAACTACTGCTACTACTACTGCTACTACAACTGCTACTATAACTGCAGCTACTACTACTCCTACAGCTACTAAGATTAAAGCTACTACTAGTTCTACTATTAATGCTACTACTGCTACTTCTGCTACTACTTATTTTGCCACCACTACCACTTCTGCTATAACTATTGCTACTACTACTTCTACTACAACTGCTACTAGAACTGCTACTCCAATTGTTACTATAACTACTACTACTATAGCTACTACTAGTTCTACTATTAATGCTATTACTGCTACTACTATTGCTGATAGTACTTGTATGACTACTACTGCTACAACTACAATTATTGCTATTACGACTTCTATTACAACAACAACTACTAATACTACTTATGGAACTAGTACAACTACTACTACTTCTCCTACCACTTCTAAAACTACAACTACAACCACGACTAGAACTACTGCTACTACTACTACTATCTTTACTGGTACAACTTGAGCAACAACTACTACTGCTCTTTCTCCTACTGCTACTACTATTGCTACTTCTACTACTACTACTAAAACTGTGACTACTACTACTACCACTATAGCTGCGACTACTACTGTTACTTCTACTACTAGTACTACTACCACTACAACTACTGGAGATACTCCTGCGATGACTGCTATTGCTCCTGCTGCTACTGCCACTACAACTGTTCCAACTCTAACTTCTACTAATACTACGATAACTACTACTACTACTGTGGCCACTACTACAACTACTAGTGCAACTAATGCTACTACAACTACCACAACTACTACTACTACTTCTACAACAGCTAATACTACTGCTGCTGCTACTAATCCAGCTTCTACAACTACTGCTCATACTACAACAGATACTACAACTACAATTGCTACTACTATGGCAACTGTTACTACTATTGCTACTATTGCTACAATTACTATAGCTAGTACAACAACAACAACAACAACAACAATGACTACTACTGCTACTGCAGCTACTGCTGCTATTGCTGTTATTGCTACAACAACTACAGCAACCATTACTACTACTGCTACTACTATTACTATAGCTACTTTTACTACAGCTACTTCTGCTACTACTACTGTCACTTCTACTACTGCTACTGCTACTATTACAACAACTAATTTTGCCACTACTTCTGCAACTACTACTACTACTGCTGCTATTGACACTACTACTACCACCACCACTACCACTACTACTACTACTACTTATTGTACTACTATTACTAAACTACTACTTCTTCTGCTACTACTACTGCTGCTGCTACTACTACTACTGCTGCTACTACTTCTGCTTTTGCTACTACAGCTACTATTGCTACTATTACAACGACTACCACAACTACTACTGCTACTACCACTATAGCTCTGCTACAACTACTACTACCAATACTAATGCTACTTCTAGTATTACTATGACTATTGCTATGACTCCTACAACTACTGCTACTACTGTTAGAATTGCTACTACAACATTGCTACTGCCGCTACCACTGCTACTATTGTTGCTGCTACAACCGCTACTATTGCCACTACTGCTACTACTACTACTACTACTACTTCTACTACTACTATTACTTTTATTACTACTACAACTACTGCTACTACTATTGCTACTATTGCTACTTCTGTTACTACAGTTACTTCTACTACTACTACTACTACTACTACGGCTATTGCTGCGACTGCTACAATAATTGCTACTATTACTACTACTACTTCTTCTTCTTTCTACTACTACTTCTACTACTACAACTACAGCTGCTACTACTACTGCTACTGCGAGTACTACTACTGCACTTACAATTGTTTCTCCTACTATTATTGCTACTACTACTACTACTACTACTACTGGCACAACTACTAAAATTACTACTACTACTCCTGCCACTACTACTATTACAACCACTGCTACTACGATATTTACTTCTGCAACTACTATGACTACTACCACTATGATAACTACTACTGCAACTACTACTACTACTGCGGCTACTACTTCTACTACTATTACAACTACTGCAACCATAACTTTTGCTACTAAAGCCACAACTATGACTACTACTACAAACACCACTGCAACGATGACTACTACGACAATTACTTGCATTACTACTACTGCTACTACTACTAGTACTACTACTACAACTAGTTTTGCTACAACTACTATTACTACTACAACTACTACAACTACGACAACTAGTCCTGTTGCTACTACAACTACTACTATATTAGTATTAAACAACAACAACAAATACTACTACTACAACTAGTACGACTACTATTACTACTACTACGGCTACTACTACTACGACAATTGCTATTGTTACTGCTACTACTACTTCTACTTCAACTATGACAATTACTACTGCACTACGGCTACTACTACTATAGCAACAACTACACCTATTTCTGCTAGTACTACCACTACTACTACTACCACCACTATCGCTATTGCTACTACTACTATAGCTACTATTGCTAATTTGGCTACTATGACCATAGCGATTACTACTGAACAGATACTACACCTGCTACTCTTAACACAACAACTACTACAACAACTATTGCAACTAAAATGGCTACTACTACAACTATAACTACTACTAGTACTCTTACTACTACTTCTGCTACTACTGCTACTGCGACTACTATTACTACCACTGCTACGTTTGCTACTACAATTACTGCTACTACTACTACTACAACAACAACAACTACTACTACAATTGCTAATACCACAACAACTACTACTACTGCTACCACCGCTACTATTGCTGCAACTGCTACTACTACATTCGTACTACTAGTACTACTGCCACTACTGCTACTACTGCTACTACTACTACCACTGATACTACTACTACTGCTATTACTACTACAAATACTACTACTGCTACGGTAGCTGCTACCGTAACAACTGATCCAACAGCAACTACTAGCACTAGTACTTTTCCTTCTACTGCCACACCTACCACTACTACTAATACTAATACTTTTGCAACAATAGCTACTACTGCGACAACTGTTACTATTGCTGCTTCAACTACTACTACTACCGCTACAAATAGTTTTGCTACTAATACTACTACCAGTACTACTAGTTCTGCTGCTAATACTACTACTACAACAACTGCAAATGTTCCTATTACTATTACAATTACCACTACCACAACTACTACTACTACTCCTACTATGACACCTACTTCTGGTACTCCTACCACTACTACTACTACAACATCTACTACTAGAATTGCCACTACTACTACTACTGCTACTACAGCTTCTGCTACTACTAATATCACTACTACTACTAATATTGCTACTTCTATGACTACTACTACAACAACTTCTCTTACTATTATTCCTACAACTACTACTACTACGACTACTACTACTACTACTACTACTACTACTACTGCTGCCACTACTACTACTACAACAAATACGACTACTACTTCTACAGCTACTGCTTTAGCTATTGCTACTACAATTGCTACTACTATTGCTATAACTGCTACAATTATTGCTGCTACTCCAACTTCTACTACTGCCACTGCAGCAGCTGCTGCTAATACTACTTCTCATACTACTACTACTGCTACGACTACTGCTACTACAACTACTTGCACTACTACTGCGGCTGCTACTAATTATGCTATAGCTGCTAGTGCTACTTCTACTATTACAGCGACTACTTCCACAACTGCTTCTACTTCTATGGCTACTTCTACTACTACAACTACTACGATAATTTTTACTACTACTGCTACTACTAATACTACAACTGCAACTACTATGATAACAACTACTACAACTTCTCCAACATTAACAACTACCAGAACTTCTTGTACGACCGCTACAGTTGCGAATATGACTATGGCTACAACAACAACTACTACTACTACTACTAAGACTACTACCACTACTTCTCCTACAATAGCTACTATTGCTAGTATGACTACTGCTACAACTATTGCTACTACTGCCACTGCTGCTACTTTTGCTACAATTAATTCCGCTACAACTAATTCTGCTACTACTACAGCTACTACTGCTACTACTGCTACTACCACTGCTACTACTACTTCTCCTACTACTACTGCTACTGCTACCACTACTACATCTCATACTACCACTACTTCTACTACTACTACTACTGCTGCTGCTACTGCTGCTGCAGCTGCTGCTACTACTACTACTACTATTACGGCTACTGCTACTACCACTAATCCTACTACTACAACTTCTACTATGCAAGGTTCTACTACTTCAACTACTACTACTACTACTACACCTAATACTACTATTGTTGCTACTACTACCATTGCTACTACTACTACTTCTACTTCTACTACTCCTACTACTACTACTACTGCTATTAGTATTTCTATTACTATTAGTACTACTGCTCCTTCTGTTACTACTGACACTTCCACTCCTAATACTACTACTACAACAACTAATACTACTACCACTACTACTACTAAAACTGCTGCTACTACTACTGCTGCTGCTGCTGCTACTTCTCCTACTACTATTACTACTGTTGCTACCACTACTGCTACTACACTATTTTTGCTTCTACTACAACTACAACTACTACCACTGCTACTTCAACTACTACTGCTGCTGCTGCTACTACTGCAACTGCGGCTTTAACTTCCACTGCTATTAAAACTACTGCTACTACTGCTACTACTACTACGATGGCTGCTACCGCTAATACTATTACTATTAGTACTGCTACTACTGATACTATTGCTACTACTACAACTATTACTATTAATACTACAGCTAAAACAAGTACTACTGCTACAACAACTATGATAATAACAATAGCTACTACTATTTCTTCACCTACAATAAAAACTACCAACACCTCTCCTAGTATTGCTACTACTGCTGGTACTGCTATTATTACAACTGTTGTTCTTGCTACTACTACTAAGACTACTACTATGACTTCTACTACTACTAATTCTACTGCAACTATTGCTACTTCTGCTACTACTGCTGCTACTACTACTACGACTGTTGTTGTTGTTGCTACTGCGTCTAATGTCACTACTACTCATATTGTTGTTGCCGCAGCTACTACTGCTTTTGCTACAATTGTTGCTACTACTACCACTAGTACACTATTACCGCTACTGATGCAACTACTTCTGCTACACCAACTAAAACTACTGCTATTCCTTCTGCTATTGCTACTGCTACTATTATTATTATTATTATTATTATTACTACTACTACTACTACTACTACTACTACTACTACTACTACTACTACTACTACTACTACTACTACTACTACTACAAAAACTACTACGGCTACTACTGCTACTACTGCTACTTCTGACACGACTACTACTATTACTACTATTGCTGCTACTACTACTGCTACTACTGCTACTACTACGACTATTACTACTGCTATTATTGCTACTATAGTTACTACTACTACTACTACTACTACTATTGCGACTATTACCATCGCTACAACTCTAAACTACTGCTATTACTACTACTGCTCCTATTGCTATTAGTATTGCTACTAATATTCCTAGTACAAATACTACTACAACTATTACTAGTACTACTACAACTACGTCAACTTCTACTGTTGCTGCTACGGCAATACTACTACAACTACTACTAGTATTACTATAATTACTTTTACTGCTACTATTGCTACGACTACTACTACCACTATTGCTAATACTGCTAATTCTACCACTAATACAACTACTCGAACTACTACAACCACTACTACTACTACTGCAACCACTATCACTTCTACTACTACTATTATTTCTTTTAATACTACTACTACAACAATAACAACAATAACAACAACAACTACTACTAGTACAGTGGCTACTATTGTCACTATAGCTACTGCTACTACTACAACTACTACAATTGCTGCAACTGCAACTACTACTACTACTAGTCCTCTACTGCTATTAGTACTACTTCTACTACTACCACTACTACTACTACTGGTTCTACGATTGCTACTACTATTACTACTACTGCTACTACTATTGCTACCACTTCTGTTGCCACTACTACTGCTACAACTATGACTACTGCTACCACTACTGCTGCTACTACTACTACTACTATGGCCATTGCTACTGCTAATACTACTACAACTGCTGGTACTGCTACTATTGCTGCTCCTCCTACTACTACTGTTACTTCTGAAACTACACCTACTACGACAACAACAACAACAACACGTACTACTACTGCTACTGTTGCTGCTACTGCTCCCCCTTCTACTACATCTACTACAATTCATGTTGCAGCTGCTGTTGCTATTGATGCCGCAGCTACTACTACTGCTGCTGCTTCTATTACTACTACGCTACTACAACTGCTAGCACTTCTATTACAACTATTACTGCTACTATAAGCATTGCTACTACTACTACTGCAACTACTGCTACTACTAGCACTGCTACAACTACTATTGCCGCTGCCGCTATAACTATTACTATTGCTGCTGTTGCTGCTGATGCTGCTACTACTACTTCTGCTATTACTAACGCTACTCGTACGGCTACTACTATTACTACCACTGTTACTACTATGACTACTGCTACTACTACTATGACTACAACAAAAACAATTACTACCACTACAACAAGTACTACTGTTACTGATCCTTCTGGGATTGCTACTACTATTGCTACTGCTCCTACTAATACTGCTACAACAACTGCTGCTACTACTACTACTACTAATGGTACTATTCCTGCTACTACCACAACTGCTCCTACTACTGCTACTAATACTATTGCTACGACTACAACAACAACCACTACTCCTCCTATTGTTGCTACTACTCCTGCTTCTGCTACTACTCCTCGTACCACTTTGGCAGCTGCTAGAACTACTGTTACTACTATTGCTACTACAACTACTGCTACTGCTACTACTACTACAACTACTTGTACTACTATTGCTAAGGCTACTACTACTACTACTACTACTACTACTCTACAACTACTACTGCTACTGCCACTGCTACTTTTACTTCAACTACTTAAGTTACTTGTTTTGCCCCTACTACTGCCACTTCTGCTACTACTACTGCTACTAATAGTATTAAACAACAACAACAACTACTACTACTACAACTAGTACTACTACAGTTATTACTACTACGGCTACTACTACTATAATGACTACTACTACTACTATCACTGCTGCAGCTACTACTACTATTACTACTACAAATTCTCCTACGCCTACTACTACTACTACTACTACTACTACAATTGCTATTGTTACTGCTGCTACTACTTCTACTTCAACTACGACCATTCTTACTGCACTATTGCTACTACTACTATAGCTACAACTACATCTATTTCTCCTAGTACTACCACTACTACTACTACCACCACTATCGCTATTGCTACTGCTACAACTGCTGCTGCTGCTGCTTTTGCTACTATTGCTACTTTTGCTACTACTACCATAGCGATTACTGCTCAACAGATACTAGAACTGCTACTCATAATACAACTACTACAACAACTATTGCTACTAAAATGGCTACTACTATGACTACTACTACTACTAGTACTCCTACTACTACTACTAGTACTCCTACTACTACTTCTGCTACTACTGCTACTGCGACTACTATTACTACCACTGCTACATTTGCTACTACTATTACTGCTACTATTACTGCTACAACTACAAGTACAACAACTACTACTACTACTACAACAACTGCTAATACCACAACTACTACTACTACTGCTACGACCGCTACTATTGCTATTGCTAGTACTAATAATACCACCACTAATGCGACTATTGCTTCTACCGCTACTGCTACTTCTGCTACTACTACTACTGCTACTACAACAACTACTACTATTACTACTACTGCTACAACTATCACTACTATTACTAATACTATTTCTCTAATCATAACAACTATTACTACTTCTACTACTGCTATTGATCCTACTATTACTACTGCTACCACTACTACTATTATTATAACTTCCTCTACGGCTACTGCTACTATTACGACTACAACTACTACTAATGCTGCTGCGCCTACTGCTAGAACTACAACTGCTACTACTACTACTACTATATCTCATAGTACTAGTACTACTGCTACTACTACTACTATTGCTACTACTGCTACTGCTGCTACTACCGATACTATTGATACTTCTACTACTACTACTACTACTGCAACAACTGCTACCGTTGCAACTGATCCAATGTAACTACTGCCACTGGTACTTTTCCTTCTACTGCCACTCCTACCACTACTACTAATACTAATACTTCTGCTACAACAGCTACTTCTGCCATTGCTACTACTGCGACAACGGTTACTATTGCTGCTACAACTGTTACTCCTACCACTACAAATAGTTTTGTTACTAATACTACTACCACTACAAATAGTTTTGCTACTAATACTACTACCACTACTAATAGTTATGCTGCTAATACTACTACTACAACAACTACTAATGTTGTTATCACTACCACAATTACCACTACCACAACTACTGCAACAACTCCTACTGTGACAGCTACTTCTGGTGGTCCTACCACTACTACTACTACAACTTCTACTACTAGAACTGCCACTACTACTACTGTTGCTACTACAGCTTCGGCTACTACTACTACCACTACTACTACTAATACTGCTACTTCTATGACTACTACTACAACTACTACTCCTACTATTATTACTACAACTACTACTACTGCTGCTACTGCTACTACTACTACAACAAATATGACTACTACTTCTACTACTACTGCTTCGGCTATTGCTACTACAATTACTACTACTATTGCTACAATTGCTACAATTATTGCTGCTACTCCAACTTCTACTACTACTACCACAGCTGCTGCTGCTACTACTACTTTTAGTACTGCTACTACTGCTACAACTAGTGCTACTACAACTACTTCCACTACTACTGCGGCTGCTACTAATTATGCTATATCAGCTACTGCTACTTCTACTATTACAGCGACTACTTCTACAACTGCTTCTACCGCTATTGCTACTTCTACTACTACAACTACTACGAGAATTTTTACTACTACTGCTACTACTAATACTACAACTATAACTACTACGATAATAACTACTACAACTTCTCCTACAACAACAACTACCAGTACTTCCCCTACGACTGCTACTACTGCGACTATGACTATTGGTACAACTACTACTACTACTAAGACTACTACCACTACTCCTACAATAGCTACTCTTGCTAGTATGACTACTACTACAAGTACGGCTACTGCTACTGCTACAGCTAATTCTTCTACTACTACAGCTACTACTGCAACTACTGCTACTACCACTGCTACTACTACTACTCCTACTACTACTGCTACCGCTACCACTACTACATCTCGTACTACCACTACTACTACTACTACTACTATTACTGCTGTTGCTACTACAACAATTACGGCTACTGCTACTACCACTAATCCTACTACTACTACTTCTACTATGCAAGCTTCTACTACTACAACAACTACTACTACTACTACACCTAATACTACTATTGTTGCTACTACTACTATAGCTACTACTACTACTTCTACTACTACTACTCCTCCTACTACTACTACTGCTATTAGTATTTCTATTACTATTAGTACTACTACTCCTGCTACTACTACCAATACTTCCACTCTTACTTCAACTACTACTACAACAACAACTAATACTACTACCACTACAACTAATAAAACTGCTGCTACTACTTCTACTACGGTTGCTACTACTTCTACTACTACTACTACTGTTGCTACCACTACTTCTACTACACTGTTGTTG
This sequence comes from Trichopus zeylanicus subsp. travancoricus, assembly GCA_005019695.1. Classification (NCBI taxonomy): domain Eukaryota; kingdom Viridiplantae; phylum Streptophyta; class Magnoliopsida; order Dioscoreales; family Dioscoreaceae; genus Trichopus; species Trichopus zeylanicus. The sequence goes on along the minus strand of RXID01016346.1, from coordinate 124,933 downwards.
CTTCTGCTACAACTACAGCTACTACCATTGCTACTTCTACTACTGCTGCTGCTACCATTGCAACTACGGCTTTAACTTCCACTACTGTTAAAACTACTTCTACTACTACTACTATGGCTGCTACCACTAATACTATTACTACTAGTACTGCTACTACTGCTACTATTGCAACTACTTATTCTACTACTGCTACTTCTACAACTACAACTATTAATACTACAGCCAAAACAAGTACTACTGCTATAACAACTATGACAATAATAATAACTGCTACTATTGCTTCACCTACAATAAAAACTACCAACACCTCACCTAGTATTGCTACTACTGCTGATACTGCTATTATTACAACTGTTGTTCTACTAAGACTACTACTATGACTTCTACTACTATTAATTCTACTGCCACTACTGCTACTTCTGCTACTACTATGCTACTACTACTACGACTATTGTTGTTGTTATTGCTGCTTCTAATGCCCCTACTACTCATATTGTTGTTGCCGTTGCTACTACTGCTTCTACTACAATTGTTGCTACTATTGCCAGTACACTACTACCGCTACTAATGGGACTACTTCTGCTACACCAACTAAAACTACTACTATTCCTTCTGCTATTGCT
>RXID01016346.1:0-124290 GCA_005019695.1 Trichopus zeylanicus subsp. travancoricus | reverse complement strand
AATAGTAGTAGTAGTCATAATAGTAGTAGCAGCAAGAGCAGTGGTAGTAGTAAAAGTAGTAGTAGTAGCAGCAACAACAACAGTAGTAATAGTAGTAGTTGTAGTCATAGTAGTAGCAACTATAGTAGTGGTAGTAGTAACAGTTGTATGAGTAGTAGTAGCAGCAATAGTCACCGTAGTAGTAGTAGTAGTAGTAGTAGTAGTAGTGGTAGTACTAGTAGTATTCGCTGTACTAGTAGTACTAGTAACAGTAGTATTAGTCATAGTAGTAGTAGTAGGAGAAGTAGTAATAGAAGTAGTTGTAGCAGTAGTATTAGTAACAGTTGTAGAAGTCGTAGTGTGGTAGTAATAGTAGTAGTAATAGTAGTAGAAGTAGTAGTACTAGCAGCATTAGTGTCAGAAGTAGAAGTAGTTATTGCAATAGTAGAAATAGTAACAGTAGCTAAAGCATTAGTAGCAGCAGTAGCAATAGAAGTAGTTATAGTAGTAATAGTCATAGCATTAGTAGCAGTAGTAGTCGTAGTAGTCGTAGAAGTAATAGTTGTAACAGAAGTTGTAGTAGTAGTAGTAGTCATAGCAGTAGTATTAACAGTCATAGTAGCAATACTTATAGTAGCAGTGGCTGTAAGAGCAATAGTAGTATTAATGGGTGTAGCAGTTGTAGTAGTAGCTGAGTTGGCAACTATAGCAATAGTAGTAGCAGAAGTAGTAGTAGTAATAGAAGTAGTAGAAGTTATAGTAGTAATATTCGTAGTTGTAGTAGTAGTAGCAGTAGTAGTAGCCTTAGTAGTAGTAGTAGCACTAGTAGCAATTGCAGTAGCAGTAGTAGTATCCGTAGGAGTAGTGGTAGTAGTTGCTATTATTGTTGTAGCAATAGTAGCAGTAGTACCAGTAGTAGCAGAAGTAGTAGCAGTACCAATGGTAATTTTAGTGGCCGTCAAATTAGTGGTAGTAGTAGTGGCAGTAGTAGCAATTGTACTAGTTGTTGAAGTAATATAAGTAGCAGTAGTTGTTGTAGCAATAGTAGTTGTAGTTGCAATCAAAGAAGTGGTAACAATACTAGCAGTAGTCACCATAGTAACAATAGTAGTAGTAGCAGCAGTCATAGCAGTAGTAGCAGCAACAGTAGTAACAGAACTAGGATAGTAGTAGTTGTAGCAGTAATAGTAGTAGTAATAGTAGTAGTAATGCTAGTAGCGGCAGTAGTAGTAACAGCGATAGTAGTATTAGTTGAAGCTGCAGTAGTAGTAGCAGTGGTAATTTTAGTAGAAGAAGTACCAGTAGTAGCAGCAGCGGTGGTAATGTTAGTATTTGCTACAGTAGTCCTAGTACTTCCAGTGCTACTGCTACTTCAAAAACTACTACTACTGTTACTACTATTGCTACTACTATCACTACTACTACTACTACTGCTGCTACTATCAACACTACTACTGCTACTACTACAACTGATGCAACTAATGCTATTGCTACTACTACTACCACTATTGCTAATATAGCTACGGATACAACTGCTACAACTACTACAATTGCTGCTACTACTGCTAGTACAACAACTGCTACTGTTGTTGCTGCGACTACAATGACTACTACAACAACCACTAATACTACTACCGCTATTGCAGTTACAACAAGTTGTACTACTACTTCTCTTGCTACAAGTACCGCAACTACTACTACTGCTGCTCCAACTAATACTACTACCACTAATACTATTACTTCTACTACTTGTAGTACTACTACTGCTACTACTATTACTACTATTACTACTACTACTACTACTACTACTACTACTACTACTACTACTATTACTACTACTATTACTACTACTACTACTACTTCTAGTTATATTACTATTTCTATTGCTACAACTAATGCTGCTACTACTGGTAGGATTGCTGCTGCTACTGCTATAGCTACTACGATTTCTAATGCTACTATTGCCATCACTTCTTCGACGGCCACTACAACTAATACTGCTACAACAACTATTGCTGCTACTATTACTTGCACTACTTTCGCTACAACTATTACTATTGTTGCCACAACAATAATAACAACAACAACAACTGCTACTACGACAACTATTGCTACCGTTAATTTGACTACCATTAAAACTCCTACTGCTACTGATACTACTTCTACTACTACTGCTACTACTGCTACCATTCCTATAACAACAACAACAACAACAACTACTGTTGCTACTACGACTGCTACTACAAATATTACTACTAGAGCTTCAACTGCTTCTGCTACTACTATTACTACTGCTACCATCTCTGATACTACTACAACTACAACTTCCAATACTATTGTTGTTACTACTACCACTACTACTTCTACTGATGCTACAATGAGTATTACTGCTACTGTTACCACTACTCATATTTCTTCTTTTGCTACAACATTACTACCGCTAGTACTACTGCTGCTACCGCTATAACTGCTACAACTGCTACTACTGTCACTTAAGCTACAGTGGCTACTATTGCTATGACTGCCACCACTACTACGACTGCTACTTTTGCTACCAATGCTTCTGCTAATACTACTACAACTGCTGCTACTACAATAACTATTGCTACTTCTGCCACTAATGCTACTAGTACTATTACTGCAACAACTTCTATAGTTGCTACCAATACTACAACTACTACTACTACCACTACTGCTAATACTACTATTACTACTACTACTACTAGTACTACTACTACTACTAGTACTACTACTACTACTAGTACTACTACTACTATTGCTACTATCACTATTGCTATTGCTACTACAACTACTGCTGCAACTACTACTGCTACTACTACTACAACCACTACTACTACTACAGTTGCTGCAACAACTGTACAACTACTACAGTTGCTGCTACAACTGCTACTACTACTACTATTGCTGCTGCTAGTACTACGACTACTACAACAACTATTAATACTACCACTGCTGCTACTACTACTACTGCTACTACTACTACTTCCCCTGCTATAATTATCGCTACAACTATTACTGCTACTCCAACTAATACTACTAATACTACTGCTGCTGCTACTACTACTTCTACTTGTAGTTCTATTACTACTACTACTGCTACTTCTGCTGCTGCTACTGCTACGACTGGTACTACTACTACTACTGCTACTATGGTTACCATTGCTACTACGGCTACCACTTCTTTGATAGCCACTACGACAACTGCTACTACAATAACTACTACTGCTCCTATTACTTTTACAACTACTACTACTACTGCTACTATTACTATAACAACAACAATAATAATAATTACTACTACTATTGCTACTACTGCCACTACTACCACTACAAATTTGACTCCCACTAAAATTACTGCTGCTACTACTACTACTTCAATGACTACTATTACTACAGCTGCTATTGCTACAAGAACAACTACTACTGCTATAACGACTACTACCACTACTCCTAAATCTACTTCTGCTATAGTTGTAGCTACAGCAATTAATACTAGTGCTACTGCTACTACTGCTGCTACTACAACTACAATGACTACTACTATTATTACTACAGCTACTGCTACTACTGCTGCTACTACAACTACAATGACTACTACTATTATTACTACAGCTACTGCTACTACTACTACTACCTCCACTACTATAACTACTGCTATAACTACTACACTACTACTACAACTACTTCTACTAGTACTACTATTGCTCATACTGCTACTACTACTACTACTACAACAACAACAACAACAACTACTACTATACTACTACAGCTACTACTACTAGTACTTCTAATACTATTGCTGCTACTACTATACTACTACTAGTACAATTGCTTATACTACTACTCCTTATATGACGCCAACTACTACTACTGTTATGAATAGTACTATAACTACTACTACGATTCCTAATAATACAGCACTACTGGTACGGCGAATGCTACTCCTACTACTACTGCTGTTGCTACCACTATTCGTACTCCAACTCCTACTGTTACTACTACTACTACCACTATTGCTACTCTTACTACTCTTGCCACTGCTAATACTAACACCACTCCAACTACTACTAGTCCTAGTACCACTCCTATCCAAGCCCTACTACTATTGCTACTACTGCCATGGCTACTAGTACTGACAATACTACTACTATCACTACTACTACTACTACCACGACAACTACTACTACTGCTGCTGTTGCTACTACATCTGCTACTGCTACTGCTACTTTTGCTACTGCTGCTACGGCTACTACTACTACTGATCCTGCTTCTCCTACTACTACTACTACTCCTCCTCCTACTGCTACTACAGTTGCTACTTCTACTACTTCTGCTGCTCCTGCTACTCTAGCTACTACTGCTCCTACTACACCAACTACTACTGATAGTACTATTATTACTACTACTGCTACTACTACTGTAACTAATGCTACTATTATTGCTACTACCTCCACCATGGCTACTACTATTGTTGCTACTACTTTCACTACTACTAGTACTGCTATCGCTGCTGCTGCTACTACTACTGCTGCTGCTGCTAGTACTGCTACTGCTGCTGCTACTACTACTATTACTATCACGGCTACAACTACTGCTACTACTACTACTACTACTATCACGGCTACAACTACTGCTACTACTACTACGACTCATGCTACAACTGCCACAATTGCACTGATACTACTACTAAAACTATTACTACTACTAATACTAGAACTACAACAACAACTACTACTACTATTAAAACTACTGCTACTTCTACTTCTACTATGACTACTACTATGAGTATTGCTACTACTACTGCTGCTGCTGCTACTACAACAACTACTAATATTGCTACTACAACCATTACTACTACCACTACTAATACTACTACTACTACTATTACAACTACTCCAACAACTACTCCTACAACTACTCTAACGACTACAACTACAACTACCTCTATCACTACTTCTCCTACTACAAGTATGACTTCTACTGCAACTAGTGCTTCTACTTCTACTTCTACCACCACTACTACTACTATTACTACATCTACTTCTACAACTCTTACTACAACTACTACTCCTACTACAACTAGCACTACTACTACTATTACTCCTACTCCAACTCCTACCGCAACTACCACTTTTGCTCCAATTCCTACAGTTACTACTACTACTAATACTACTGCTTCTCCTACTTCAACTCGTTCTACAAATCCTACAGGTGCTACTACTACTACTACTACTACTACTACTACTACTACTACAACTCCTACTACAACTCCTACTACTACTACTGCTCCAACTCCTACAACAACTACTACTACTATTACTACTACTACTAACACTGCAACTACTACTATTACTACTACTACTTCTACTACTACTACTACTACTACTAAAAATAGTACTCCTACTGCTACTACTACTCATATTACTACTACAACTTCTGCTACTACAATAACTTCTCCTACTACTACTGTTACGACTACTACTACAACTCCTACTAGTGCTACTATAACTACTACTACTTCAACTAGTACTACAACAACTACTACTACAATGATTATTGCTACATCTACAACTACTACTACTCCAATTGCTACCACAACTATCGCTACTACTGCTTCTACTAATAATGCTCCCACTACTACTACTATTCTTACTCCTAATGCTAATACAACGACGACTAATACTGTTTCACTAGACTACGATTCTGACTCCTACCTTCTATACAACTACTACTAATACTCTCGCTACTACCACTACTATTGCTACTACTACTCCTACTCCAACTCCCACTGCTACCACTACTTCTGCTACTAATACTACTAGCAATACTGCAACTGCTACTACTCCTACTACCACTCCTACTTCAACCCCACCTACTACTACTGCTGTTGCTGCTGCTACTAGTACAATAACAACAACAACTACTATTGCTACTATTTCTGCTACAACTACTACTGCCACTACTATTTTGACTACTACTACTACTACCGCTGTCGCTGCTATCACTGTTGCATTATGGTTCATACTACTGCTGCTATTACTACTACTGCTGCTACTGCTGCCACTAATATTCCTACCGCTGCTACTTCTACTAATACCTCTGCTCCTACTGCTACTACAACTACTTCTGCTGCTACTACTACTACTGCTGCTATACTGCTAATATGGATCCTGCTGCTACTGTTACTACTACAACTGGTACTACTGGTACAACCACTTCTACCATTGTTGCTACTATTGCTGCTACTATTGCTACTACTATTGCTACCACTACCACTACTGCTACTACAACTGCCATAGTACTACTATTACTACAACTCTCACTAGTGCTGTTGCTATTGCTACCACTACGACTACTACTACAGCTACTACTATTACAACCATAATAACTACTACTGCTACAACTACTGCAACTACTGCTATGGCTACTACTGCACAACGCTACTACTACTACTAATGCTGCTGCAGCTGCTGCTGCAACTACTACAACAACAACTACTACTACTACCTCTACTACTACTATGGTTGTTGTTGATACTACTACTACAACTCCAACTATTTCTCCTCATAGTACAACTACTGCTACTGTTGCTACTACTGATCCTACTATTTCTCCTGATACTACAACTAATGCTACTACTACTGCTGCTACTATTGCTACTAGTACTTCTACTACTACAACTATCGCTACAACTACTGCTAATGCTACCACTACTACTGTTGCTCCTACCGTTGCTAATTGTAATACCTCTACAACAACCAATACTACTATTGCTACTACTACAACTGCTACTACTGCTGCTACCACAACAACCACTACTACTACTACTACTACTACAACAACAACTACTTCTACTACTACCACTTTACTAGTTCTACTACTACTATGATTTACTCTACTACTACAACTAGTACTCCTACTATTACTGCTGTTGTGGCTACTACTACAACTACCTCTACTAATACTACTACTACTGCAACTAGTTCGACTACTTTTGATATTACTACGCCTACTCCAACTCCTATGACTTCTACCACTCCTACTACTACTGCTAACCCTACTCCAACTACTACTACTACTACAACTACTACTACTACTACTACTACTATTATTACCACAACTCCAGCTACAACAACAACAACTACATCTACTACTACTCCTACTACTACTACTACTACTCCTACTACTACTCCCACACGTACACCAACTCCTACTATTACTCCTACTACTACTTCTACGCGTACACCAACTCCTACTACTACTACTACTCCTACACATACTGCTTCTACTACTACTTCTACTCCTACTACTACTATAAAAACTACCACTCCTACCCCAACTCCTACTACTATTATTGCTACTAATACTACTACTACTACCATGACTACCACTACCACTACCACCACCACCACCACCACCACCACCACCACTACTACTACTACCACTACTACTACTACTAGTACAATTGCTACTATTACTACTCCTACTACTGCTGCTAGAAATCCCAACACCACTACTTCTACTACTACGAGTACTACTACTAATACTAATCTCCTACTACTTCTACTACTTCTTATACAACAACTTTTGCTGCTCCAACTACTACTACTACGCTTGGCACTCCTACAACTTCTACGACTATTACTCCAACTACTACTACTACTAATACAATGACTACTGCTACTACTATTATGACTACTCTTGCTGCAACAACAGCTCCTACTACTACTACTACTACTCATACTAATACAACTACCCCAAACGCTCCTACTCATACTACTATTGCAACAGCTGCTACTGCTACTACTACTACTACTACTAGGACTACTACTACGTTACTAGTAGCCAACTGCTGCTGCTACTACTCCTTCCACAACTTTTGCTAGTACTACTATTATGAATACTACTGCTACAACTACTTCTACAACTGCAGCTACTACTACAACTACTATAACCCCTACTACTTCCCCTACTCCAACTTAAACCACTTCTACTGCCACTACTACTATAGCTACTACTACTACTACTATTACTGGTACTTCTACTACACGTACAATTGCTACAACTACAACTCCTACTACTACTGGTACTACTGCAACTAATGCTAACATAATAACAACAACTACTACTGCTACTACTATAACTACTACTACTATTACAACAACAACTACTACTACTACTACTACTACTACTACTACTACTACTACTACTACTACTACTACTATTCCTACTCCTAGTCCTACTACTACTCTACTACTACCCGTACTACTCCTACAACTACCGCTACTACTACTCCTACTATAACTCGTACTTCTACTACTACTCCTACAACTACTACTACACCTACTTCAACTACTACTGTGCCTAGTGCTACTCCTACTCCAACTCCAACTGCTACTATTGCTGCTACTACAACCACCACCACTACTACAACAATAACAACAACAACCGCAAGTACTACTGCTACTACTACTACTACTACTATTACTACTACTACTACTACTACTACTACTACTACTACCACCACCACCACCACCACCACTACTACTACTACAACTACAACTACAACTACTACCACTACTTCAACTACTAGTACAATTGCTACTACTAATACTATAACGACTATTACTACAATTATTAACACATCAACAATAATAACTACTGCTACTTTTACTCCTCCTCCTACTACTACTACTCCTTACACTCCTAAAACTTCTACGACAAGCTACTAATCCTAACACTCCTACAACTTCTACGACTACAACTCTTCCTCCTTCTCCTCCTATTACTACTACTACACTCCAACTACTACTACCACCACTACTACTACTGCCTCTACTACTATGACTACTACTACTACTTCTACTACTACAACAATTACGACTACTCCTACAACTATTACTACTCTTACCACCACCACCACCACTACTACTACTACTCATACTAATACTACTACTCCAAACACCCCTATTGTTGCTACTATTACTACTACTACTACTACCACTACCGCTAATCCTAATCAAATTACTACAACTACTACTAATACTATTGCTGCTGCTGCTACTAGTACAATAACTACTACTACTTCTACTACTACTCATGCTACTACTACCACCACCACTAGTACTACTACTACTATTTCTACTACAACAACTACTGCTACTCCAACCACTACTACAACAACAACAACAACTATTACTACTACTTCTACTTCTACTACTAGTACAAATGCTACTGGTACAAGTCCATCAACTACTAATACTACATCTACTACAACTACAGATGCTTCTACTGCAACTCCAACCACTGCTACTTCTACAACTACTACTATTTGTACGCCTACTCCTACTACTGCTTCTATACCTACTCCTATTACTCCTACAACAACTGCTACTGCCACTAATACGCCAACTCCTACTGCTAATACTACTCCTTTAACTATTACTACCCATATGCCAACTACTACTCCTACTATGACTCCTGCACTAACTCCTACTACTACAACTGCTACTACTTCTACAACTTTAAGTACAACTACTACAACTACTACTACAACAATAACTACTGGTACTAATACTACTAAAACTAACAAAACTACTACTACACCTACAACTACAACTACTAATACTACTACTCCTCCTCCTACACTTACTCGTACTACTACTGCTTCTACTTCAACAACAGCAACTACTACTACAGCTATTACTAGTACTATTACTACTACTACTATTACTACTGCCGCTGCTATAGCTACTACTACTACTATTCCTTCTATTGCTACTATTATTGCTACAACAACTACTACTACTACAACTATTGCTACTACTACCGCAACTACTACTTCACTACTGCTACTACTAGTACTACTACTGCTACAACCACAACAAATACTCCTACTCCTACTCCTACTCCTATTACTACTCCTACTTCTGCCTATACTCCTACACTTACTACTTACTGCTACTACTACTCCAACTACTACGACTACTACGGCAACTACCACACCTACTCCAACTTCTACTACTGCTACTGCTACTACCACAACAACAACAACAACAACAACAACAACAACAACTACTACTACTACTGCTGCTGCTGCTGCTGCTACTACTACTACTATTACTACTACAATTAAGCCTGCACCTACTACTACTACTACCCCTACTGCTACTACTTCTACTATTACTACTATTACTCAGACAATTACTACTACTCCAAACACTCCTACTACTACTACTATTATAACAACAACTACTGCTACTACTACTACTATTACTACTACTCCTCCTCCTCCTACTACTACTAATACTACTACAACTACCACTACTCCTACACCTGCTACTAGTACTACAATGGCTGCTACTACATTACTACTAGTATAACTACTACTACTACTACTACTTCTTCCGCTATTGCTACTACTACTGCAACGATTACTACTACTGCTACTACTACTACCACCACAACAACTACTACTACTCCTGCTACTATTTCTGTTACTGCTACTACTACTTATACTACTACTACTACTACGACTGCTACAACTAAAGCTCCTACTACTGCTGCTTCTACTACTATAGCTAATCCTGCTTCTCTTGCTGCTACTACTTCTGCTATTCCTACAGCTACAATAACTACTTGGACTTCTGCTCCGACTACTACAACTACTACTACTACTGCTAGTACGGCTCAAGCTACTCCTACTGCCACTGCTACGACTATTAGCACTATTATTGGTACAACTATAGCCACTGCTTCTACTATTGCTACTACAACTACTACTGCTACTACTGTTGTTGCTGCTACTACTACTACAAGTGCTACTACTGCAACTGATGCTACTGCTGCTGCTACAACAACAACTACTACTACTACTATTGCAACAACAACAACTACCGCTACAACTCCTATTACTACTTCTACTACTACTATGATTTATACTACTACCACTAATACTACTACAATTGTTGTTACTATTGCTGCTACTACTGCTACTAATACTGCTACCACTACTACTACTACTGCTACTGCTACTACTACTATTACTACTACTACTACAACTACTACCACTACTACTACTCCTCCTACTCCTACTACTACTACTACAACTACTAGTAGTACTACTTCTAATACTTTTACTACTACTACAACCGTTACAATTACTACTTCAACTACTACTATCACTTCTGCTAATACTACTCCAATTCCAACTCCTACTACTTTTATCACTCCAACTACACCTAGTACCCCTACTGCAATAACAACAACAACTACTACTACTATTAAAAGTACTACTACTAGAACTACTGCCACTACTATTACTACAACTACAACTACTACTACTACTACCTCTACAACTTCAATTACTAATACAACTGCTACTATCACTACTCCTACTACTACTGGTACAACTACTACTAATACTAACACTATTACCACTACTACTACTCCTACTACTACTCCTAATCATACACAAACTTCTACTACTACTCCTACTACTGCCCCTACTACTAAACCAATAGTTACTACTACTACTACTACTACTACTACTACTACTACGACAACAACCACTCTTACCCCAACTCCTACTACTGCTATTGTTACTACTACTACTGCTACTACCACAACTATGACAACTACGACTACTACTCCTGCACCTACTACTCCTACTACTACTACTACTATAATTTCTGCTACTACTACTATTACGACTACTCATTATGGTTGTACTACTACTACTAGTAGTAGTACAACTCCTACCACTTCAACAACTACAACCCTGACTACTACTCCTACTACAACTCCAACTAATACTACTACTACTCCCACTACTACTACTACAACTACTACTGCTCCAACTCTTATTGCTACTACTACACCAACTACTACTACCACTATTACTACATCTACGAGTAATACGAAGACTCCTACTCCAACTCCTACAGTTTCTATCATTCCTACTACTCCTACTACCCTACACTTACTACTACTACTACTATTAAAACCACAACTACTATTACTAAAGCTACTACTACTACTACTTCTTCTTCTTCTTCTAGTACTACTACTACTACTACTACTACTACTACTACTACTACTACTACTACTACTGCTGCTACTACTGCTACTACTCCAACTCCTACTACTTCTATCACTCCTACTACTCCAACTACCGTACACGAACTACTACTACTACTACTACAAAAACAAATACTACTGCAACAACAACAACTGGTACTACTATTACTAAAACTACTACTACCACTACTACTACTTCTTCTACTACTTCGATTACTAGCATAACTGCTACTACCACTACTCTTACTAATATTGGCACTAATATTAATAATACTAACACTACTACTACTAATACTCCATCTCCGACATGAACTAGTACTACTGCCCCTACTCCTAATCCGATGGCTACTACAACTACTCCTACTACTACTACTCTACTACAACTACCACTCCTATTCCAACTCCTACTGCTGCTACTACTACTACTACTACTACAGCTAGTACCATAACAACAACAACTATTACTACTACTCCTACAACAACAACAACAATAATAACTACTACTACTACTACTATAGTTGATACTACTACTATTACCATAACTCCTACTGCGAGTACTACTCCTATTACAACTGCTACTACCGCTACTACTACTTCTACTACTGCAACTCCTTCCACTCCATCAGCTAAACCCCTACTCCTAGTACAACTCCTATGAATACATTGACTACTCCAACTACAATACTCCTACAACTACTACTCCAACTCTTACTGCTACTACTACACCTACTACTACCACTACCACTACTACTACTACCAGTACTTCTAGTACTACAACAACAATAAAAACTACTACTACTACTACAACAACAACAACTACTCCTACTAAAATAACTCCTACTACTTCTACTAGTATTATGACATTACTACTTCTTCTTCTTCTACTACTACTACTACTACTCCTCCTACTATTTCTACTAATACTACTATTGCTACTACAATTGCCACTACTACTACTACTCCTATGAACAACTACTACTTCTATTACTATAATTATTACAATTATTACTGCTAATACTATGACTAATACTACTACTACCGCTACTATTTCTACAACTAATACAACTACTACTACCATTGTAGCTTCTTCTACTACAACAATAACAACAACAACTACTATTGTTGTTACTATGATGACAACAACAGCTACTACTACTACAATTGTACTAATACTACAATAATACTACTATTGCTACTACTGATACTACTAATACTACTATTTCTGCTACTAATATTCCTACTGCTGTTGCAACCAATTCCGCTATTACTACTGCCATTAATACTATTTAAGTTATAACTACTACTGCAATGATTGCGGCAACTATCGCAACTCCCACTACTATTACTACTGCTACAACTACTATTACTACTACTACTACTGTAGCAACTACTACTACTACGGCTGCTCCTGCTGCTACTGCTATAGCTACTACATCTACTACTATTACTGCAGCTTCTATAGCTAATACAACAACTATCGCTACTGCTGCTACTGCTACTAACACTCCTACTACTTTTCCCACTACTACTACTACTTCTACTTCCACTACTACTACTCCTATAACTATTACGGTTGCTGCTGCTACTGTTCTTGCTACTGTTGTTGTTGTTGCTGCAAGAACTACTGCTACTCCTAGTGCTACTATTGCTTCTACTCTACAGCCAATACTAATGCTCTCGCTTCCACTACTTCCACCACTAGTACTACAGGTACTACCTTTGACGCTACTACTACTGCCATTATTGCCACTACCACTACTACTACTTGTACTGCTGCTACTACTACTTCTACTACTACTGTTGCTACTGCTACTACTACTACTACTACTACTTCTACTGCTACTACTTCTGCTACTACTATTGCAATGACTACAAGCACTCCTACTGCTACTACAACTACTCCTACACTTACTACTAATACAACTACTCCTACTCTTACTACTAGTATTATTATAATAGTAGGAGAAGTAGCAGTAGTATTAGTAGTAGCAGTAGAAGTAAATATAGAAGTAGTACTATTACTACTACAATAGTTGTAGTAGTAGTAGTAGTAGTAGTAGTAGTAGTAGTAGTGGTAGTAGTAGTAGTAGTAGCAGTAGTAGTTGTAGTAGTAGTAGTAGTAGTAGTAGAATAGTTGCTGTAATAGTAGAAGCAACATCAGCAGCAGCAGCAACAGCAGCAGCAATAGTAGTAGTAGCAGTAGTAGTATCTGTTGCAGTAGTAGTAGAAACAACCGCAGCAACAGCCACAGTAGTCATAGTAAAAGTATCAACATCGATAATTATAGTAGCAATAGTAATAAAAGTAGTGCAGCAGTAGAACTAGTAGTAGAAGTAGTAGTAGCAACAGTAGCTATAGTAGTATGAGAAGTAGTTAGAGTAGCAATAACAGTAGTAGTAGTAGGAGGAGGAGGAGGAGGAGGAGGAGAAGTAGCAGCTGTAGTAGTTGTGGAAGTAGTTATAGTAGCAACAACAGTAGTAGTACTAGCAGCAGCAGCAGTAGTAGTACAAGTTATGATATTAGCTGTAGCAAAAGTTCTAGTAGTTGTAGTAGTAGCAGTAGCAGTAGTTGTAGGAGAGGTAGCAGTAGTAGTAGTTGCTATAGTTGTAGGAGAAGTAGTAGTAGTAGTAGTTGTTGTTGCAGTAGAAGTAGTTGTAGAAGTCATACTATTGGTAGCAACTGTAGCAATAGTAGTAGTAGTAGTAGTAGTAGTAGTAGTTGCTGTGCTAGTAGTAGTGGCAGTAGGAGAAGTAATAGTAGGTGTCGTGGTAGTAGTGGCAGTAGTATTAGTATTAGTAGTTGAAACAGGAGTAGCTATAACAACATTAGTAGTAGTAGTTGAAGCAGTAGCAGTAGTAGCAGTTGTATCTATAATAGTAGTAGTCGTAGTAGTTGTAGTAGCAGCAGTAGTTGTAGAAGTAGTAGTTGTGGTTGCAGTAATTATAGTAGTAATGGTAGTAGCTATTGTTGTAGACGCAGTAGTAGTAGTAGCAGTAGTTGTATTAGTACTAGTAGTAATAGCAATAGTGGTTGTAGTGGTAATAGTTGTTGTAATAGTAGCAGTAGTCAAGGCAATAGTAAAAGTAGTAGTAGTTGTAGCAGTAGTAGTAGTAGTAGTAGTAGCAGTAGTAGTAGTAGCAGTAGAAGTAGTATTAGTAGAAGCAGTACTAGTAGTAGCAGCAGTAGTAGTTGTAGTTAGTGGTAGTAGTGGTAGTAGTGGTAGAAGTAGTAGCAGTAGTACTAGTAACAGTAGTAGCAATAGTAGTAGCAGTAGCATCAATAGTAGTAGTTGTTGTAGTAGTAGTAAAAGTAGTACTAGCATTAGCAGTAGTAGTAGTAATCGTAGTAGTACTATTAGTAATAGTAATAGTTTTGGTAGGCGTATTACGAGTAGCAGTAGCAGTAGAAGTAGTAGCAGTAGTAGTAATAATAGTAGTAGTATTAGTCGTACCAGTAGTAGTAGTAGCATAAGTAGGAGTAGTAGTACTAGCCGTAGAAGTAGTAGCCTTAGTAGTAGCAAAAGTAGTAGTACAACTGCTATAACTTCCACTGCAACTACCATAATGGCTACTTGTGCTACTTCTACTTCTCCCACTACTCCAACTTCTACTACTACTACTCCTGCTGCTGCTACTACTTCTTCTACTACTACTACTACTACAACTACTACTACTACTACACGGCTACTAGTAGTACTATTTCCAATACTACTACTAATGTTACTACTACTGCTACTTCTACTTCTGCTGCTACTACTGCTACTGCTATTACTACAACCACTACTACTCCTATTACTACCACTACAACAACTAGAAGTACTATGACTACTACTACCACTACTACTACTTTCACTACTCCCACTACTACTACTACTACTACTTCTGCTCCTATGACTAGTACAACTATTACTACTATTACTACAATTATTTCTATTACTACTACTGCTAGTATGACTAATACTACTACTACTACTACTATTGCTACTGCTACTATAACTACTACTTCCGTTGCTGCTTCTACTAGCACTACTACTGCCATAACTATTCCAACTACTACCGTTGCTACTATGATAAGTAGAACTACTAGTACCAGTACTACTAATACTATTATAAATACTACTACTGCTACTTCTGTTACTACTACCACTACTATTGTTGCTGCTCGTTCCGCCATTACGACTACTACAACAAATATTGCTACTAGCACTACTTCTATTATAACTACTGCTATTGCTACTACTACTGCAACAACAACAACTACTACTGCCACTACTATGGCTACAACTGCTACTACCAAAGCTACTACTAGTTCCACTATTAATGCTACTACTGCTACTTCTGGTACAATTACTAGTTCTGCTACTACTACTACTTCTGCTATAACTACACCTACTACTAAGGATACTACAACTGCTACTACTACAACTACTACTACCGTAGTACTAGTATAGCCACTACTAATTCTACTATTAATGCTACTGCTGCAACTGCTATTACTGATACTACTACTACTACTTCTGCTACCACTACAACTATTGCTATTGCGACTTCTATTACTATTGCTACTACTACTAATACTATTACTACTGCTACTACTACTACTACTTGTACTACTCCTACCGCTACTGCTACTACTATTACTACTATTGCTGCTACTACTATTGCAATTGCTGCTACCACTCCTACTTATATTACTACTACTATAGCTACTACTACTACTGCTAGAATTAGTGCTACAACTACTACTTCTACTACTACTACTACTACTGCTGCTGCTGCTACAACTGCTACTGGCACTTCAACTATTACTACAACAACTACTACAACTGCTTCTACAACTAGTGCTACTACCACTGCTTCTACAGCTGCTACCACTAATACTATCACTACTAGTATAGCTACTACTTCTACTATTACAATAGCTACTACTATTTCTATTACTACTTCTACTACTGCTTCAACTGCTACTACTACCACTATTTCTATTACTATGACAACTACTACTAGCACTACTGTGACGACTACTGCGACAACAACAATAACTACTACTACCTGACCTACAAGAACAACCACTACAACTTCTCCTAGTACTACTACCACTGCTGGTACTACTACTACTGCTACTACTAATACAGCTACTACCACGGCTACTATTATTGCCGCTACTGCTACTACTACTACTCCCACTACTACTGCTACTACTTCTTCTATTACTACTACTACTACTACTCCTGCTGTTTCTATTATTACTACAACTGCTACTACTACCCATGCTACTACAACAACAACTACTACTATTGCTACTACTACTACTACTACAATTGCTACTACAACTACTATTGCTACTACAACTACTATTGCTACTACTACTACTAGTACTTCTGCTACAACTATTGCTACTACAACTGCAACTACTACTACTACTATAGCTACTAAGATTAAAGCTACTACTAGTTCTACTATTAATGCTACTATTGCTACTTCTGCTACTACTACTATTTTGCTACTACTTATTTTGCCACCACTACTACTTCTGCAACAACTATTGCTACTACTACTGCTACTACAACTGCTACTCCAATTGTTACTATAACTACTACTACTATAGCTACTACTAGTTCTACTATTAATGCTATTACTGCTACTACTATTGCTAATAGTACTTCTACGACTACTTCTGCTACAACTACGATTATTGCTATTACGACTTCTATTACAACAACTACTACTAATACTATTTATGGAACTAGTACAACTACTACTATTTCTCCTACCACTTCTACAACTACAACTACAACCACGACTACTACTACTGCGACTACTACTGCCTTTACTGGTAGAACTTGAGCAACAACTACTGCTGCTCTTTCTCCTACTGCTACTACTATTGCTACTTCTACTAAAACTGTGACTACTACTACTGCTACTATAGCTGCGACTACTACTGTTACTTCTACTACTAGTACTACTACCACTACAACTACTGGAGATACTCCTACGATGACTGCTATTGCTCCTGCTACTACTACCACTACAACAATTCCAGCTCTAACTACTACTAATACTATGACAACTACTACTACTACTGCGGCCACTACTACAACTACTATTGCAACTACTGCTACTACAACTACCACAACTACTACTACTACTTCTACAACAGCTAATACTACTGCTGCTGCTACTAATCCAGTCTCTACAACTATTGCTCATACTACAATAGCTACTACAACTACAATTTCTACTACTATGCCAATTGTTACTACTATTGCTACTATTGCTACAACTACTATAGCTCCAACAACAACAACAACAATCACTACAACTACTACTGCTACTACAACTGCTGCTGCTATTGCTGTTACTGCTGCTACAACTACAGCAACAATTACTACTACTGCTACTACTATTACTATAGCTACTTTTTCTACGGCTACTTCTGCTACTACTTCTGCTCTAACTACTGCCACTTCTACTACTGCTACTGCTACTACTGCTACAACTAATTCTGCCACTACTTCTGCAACTACTATTGCTTCTACTACTACTGCTGTTGCTATTGACACTACTACTGCTACTAACACTACTACTACTACAACTACTACTACTACTACTACTACTACTACTACTAGTACTACTACTAGTACTACTTATTGTACTACTATTACTAAACTACTACTTCTTCTGCTACTACTACTACTGCTGCTACTACTACTACAGCTACTGCTACTACTACTACTGCTGCTGCTCCTTCTGCTTCCGCTACTATAGCTACTATTGCTACTACTACTACGACTACTGTAACTACTACTACTACTACCACTATAGCTCTGCTGCTACTGCTAGAACTGCTACTACTACTACTAGTACTAATGCTACTTCTAGTATTACTATGACTATTGCTATGACTCCTGCAACTAATGCTACTACTGTTACAACTGCTATACTGTCTATGCTACTTGCCGTACACTGCTACAGTTGTTGCTACAACGATAATATGCCACTACTGCTACTACTACTACTACGACTTCTACTACTACTACTACTCTTATTACTACTACAACTACTTCTACTTCTGCTGCTGCTATTGCTACTTTTGTTACTACAGTTACTACTACTACTTCTACAACCGCTTCTACTACTACTACTACTACTACGACAATTGCTACTACTACTACTACTACTTCTACTACTACAACTACAACTGCTACTACTACTGCGAGTACTACTACTGTGCCTACTACTGTTTCTCCTACTATTATTGCTGCTACTACTACTACTACTACCACTGGCACAACTACTAGTATTACTACTACTACTCCTACCACTACTGCTATTACAACCACTGCTACTACGATATCTACTTCTGCAAGTACTACGACTGCTACCACTATGTAAGTACTACTGTAACTACGACTACTACTACGGCTACTACTTCTATTACTATTACAACTACTGCAACTATAACTTTTGCTACTAAAGCCACAACTATGACTACTAGTACAACCACCACTGCAACGATGACTACTACGACAATTACTTGCACTACTACTACTGCTACTACTACTAGTACTACAACAACAACTAGTTTTGCTACTACTACTATTAATACTACAACTACTACAACTACGACCACTGGTCTTGTTGCTACTACAACTACTACTACTTCTATTACTACTACTACTACTAGTATTAAACAACAACAACAAATACTACTACTACAACTAGTACTACTGCCATTACTACTACTACGGCTACTACTACTACAATGACTACTACTACTACTATCATTGCTGTAGCTACTACTACAATTACTACTACAAATTCTCCTACTCCTAATACTACTACTACTACTACAACAATTGCTATTGTTACTACTACTACTACTTCTTCTTCAACTATGACCATTACTATTGAACTACTACTACTACTACTATAGCTACAACTACACCTATTTCAGCTAGTACTACAACTACTACTACTTCCACCACTATCGCTATTGCTGCTGCTACTACTGCTACTACTACTACTGCAACTATTGCTACTTTGGCTACTACTACCATAGCGATTACTACTCAACAGAAACTACAACAGCTACTCTTACAACAACAACTACTACAACAACTATTGCTACTAAAATGGCTTCTACTATGACTACTACTGCTACTAGTACTCTTGCTACAACTTCTGCTACAACTGCTACTGTGACTACTATTACTACCACTACTATGTTTGCTACTACAACTACTGCTACTACTACTGCTACAACAGCAACTACTACTACTAAAACTGCTAATACCACAACTACTACTACTACTGCAACCACCGCTACTATTGCTACTACTTATACTAATAATACCACCACTAATGCGACTACTGCTGCTACCGCTACTGCTACTTCTACTACTACTGCTGCTGCTACTACAACAACTACTATTATTACTACTACAGCTACAACTATCACTACTACTACGAATAATATTTCTCTAATCATAACAACTATTACTACTTCTACTACTGCTATTGATCCTACTACTACTACTACCACCACTACCACTATTATTATAACTTCCTCTACGGCTACTGCTGCTATTACTACTACAACTACTACTACTAATGTTATTCTGCCTACTGCTAGAACTACAACTGCTACTCCTCCTACTACTACATTCGTACTACTAGTACTACTGCTACTACTACTACTACATTCGTACTTCTAGTACTACTATTACTGCTACTACTACTGCTACTACTGCTACTGCTGCTACTACTACCACTGTTACTACTGCAACTGCTACTACTACTACAAATAATACTACTACTGCAGCGACAGCTGCTACCATAGAAATTGATCCAACAGCAACTACTGCCACTCCTACCACTACTACTAATACTAAGACTTTTGCTACAATAGCTACTACTGCGACAACTGTTACTATTGCTGCTACAACTACGACTACTACCACCACAAATAGTTTTGCTACTAATACTACTACCACTACAAATAGTTTTGCTACTAATACTACTACCACTACTAATAGTTCAGCTGCCAATACTACTACTACAACAACTACTAATGTTGCTATTACTACTACAATTACCACTACCACAACTACTGCTACTACTCCTACTATGTCAGCTACTTCTGGTACTCCTACCACTACTACTACTACAACTTCTACTACTAGAACTGCCACTACTAATACTGCTGCTACTACAGCTTTTGCTACAACTGCTACCACTACTACCGCTAATACTGCTACTTCTATGACTACTACTACAACTACTAGTCTTACTATTATTACTACAACAACTACTACTACGACTACTACTACTGCTGCTGCTGCTACTGCTGCTCCTACTACTACTATAACAAATACGACTACTACTTCTACTACTACTGCTTCAGCTACTGCTACTACAAATACTACTACTATTGGTACAATTGCTACAATTATTGCCGCTACTCCAACTTCTACTACTACTACTATAGCTGTTGCTGCTGCTGCTACTTCTAGTACTGCTACTACTGCTACGACTAGTGCTACTGCAACTACTTCCACTACTACTGCGGCTGCTACTAATTATGCTATAGCTGCTACTGCTACTTCTACTATTACAGTGACTACTTCTACAACTGCTTCTACAGCTATGACTACTTCTACTACTACAACTACTATGATAATTTTTACTACTATTGCTACTACTAATGCTACAACTGCAACTACTACGACAACAACTACTACAACTTCTCCAACATTAACAACTACCATTACTTCTCCTACGATCACTACTGCTACGAATATGACTATTGCTACAACAACTACTACTACTACTAAGACTACTACCACAACTTATCCTACAATAGCTACTATGGCTCGTATGACTACTGCTACAACTACTACTACTGCTGCTACTTCTACTACAACTAATTCTGCTACTACTACAGCTACCTTTGCAACTACTTGTACTACCACTGCTACTACTACTACTCCTACTACTACATCTCATGCTACCACCATTACTACAACTACTATTGCTGCTGCTACTGCTGCTACTACTACTACTACTACCACCATTACGGCTACTGCTACTACCACTAATCCTGCTACTACTACTTCTACTATGCAAGCTTCTACTTCTACAACAACAACAACTACTACTACACCTAATACTACTATTGTTGCTACTACTACTAGTGCTATACTACTACTTCTACTACTACTACTCCTACTACTACTACTACTGCTATTAGTATTTCTATTACTATTAGTACTACTTCTCCTACTACTACGACTAATACTTCCACTCCTACTACTACTAGTACAACAACTAATACTACTACCACTACTACTACTAAAACTGCTGCTACAACTTCTCCTACTACTACTACTATTATTGCTACCACTACTGCTACTATACTTTTGTTGCTTCTACTACAACTACAACAACTAGTACTGCTACTTCTACTACTGCTGCTACTGCTACCATAGCAACTGCGCTTTAACTTACATAACTATTAAAACTATTTCTACTACTGCTACTACTACTACTATGGCTGCTATCGCTAAGACTATTACTACTAGTACTGCTACTACTGCTACTACTGCTACTACTACTTCTACTACTGCTACTAGTACAACTACTACTATTAATACTACAGCTAAAACAAGTACTACTGCTACAACAACTATGACAATAACAATAGCTACTACTATTGCTTCACCTACAATAAAAACTACCAACACCACTCCTAGTATTTCTACTACTATTGGTACTGCTATTATTACAACTACTGTTCCTCCTACTACTACTAAGACTACTACTATGACTTCTACTCCTGCTATTGCTGCTGCTACAACTACTACTAATTCTACTGCCACTACTGCTACTACTACTATGACTGCTCTTGTTGTTGCTGCTGCTTCTAATGCCACTACTACTCATATTGTTGTTGCCACTGCTACTACTGCTTCTACTACAATTGTTGCAACTACTACTACCAGTACACTACTACCGCTACTGATGCGACTACTTCTGCTGCGCCAACTAAAACTACTACTATTCCTATGCCTACTGCTACTGCTATTATTATTATTATTATTATTACTACTACTACTACTACATCTACGAACACTACTTCTACTACTACTACTACCACTACTACTACGGCTACAATTGCTACTACTACTACAAAAACTACTATGGCTACTACTGGTACTACTGCCACTACTGCTACTTTTGACACGACTACTTCTATTACTACTATTGTTGTTACTACTACTGCTACTACTGCTACTCCTACGACTACTACTACAGCTACTATTGCTACTATAGCTAGTACTACTATAACTACTTTTGCGACTATTACTATCGCTACAACTCTAACTACTACTATAACTACTACTACTCCTACTGCTATTACTACTGCCACTGCTACTACTAGTACAAATACTACTACAACTACTACTACTAGTACTACTACAACTACATCACCTTCTACTTCTGTTGCTACAGCCAATACTACTACAATTACTACTAGTATTACTATAATTACTTTTACTACTACTACTGGTACGACTACTACTACCACTATTGCTAATACTGTTAATGTTACCACTAATACAACTACTCCAACTACTACAACCACTACTACTACTACTGCAACCACTACCACTTCTACTACTACTATTACTTCATTTAATACTACTACTACAATAATAACAACAATAACAACAATAACTACTACTACTACAATGGCTACTATTGTCGCTATAACTACTGCTACTACCACAACTACTACAATTGCTACAACTGCAACTACTACTACTAGTAGTCCTCTATTGCTATTAGTACTACTTCTACTACTACCACTACAACTACTACTGGTTCTACGATTGCTACTACTATTGCTACTACTGCTGCTACTACTACTACCACTTCTGTTGCGACTACTATTGCTGCAAATATGACTACTGCGACCACTACTGCTGCTATTGCTGCTGCTACTACTACTATTGTCGCCACTGCTGCTGCTAATACTACTACAACTGCTGGTACTGCTACTATTGCTGCTCCTCCTACTACTACTGTTACTTCTGAAACTACAACTACTACGACAACAATAACAACACGTACTACTACTGCTATTGTTGCTGCTACTACTACTCCGTCTACTACTTCTGCTACAACTCCTGCTACAGCTGCTATTGCTATTGATGTCGTAGCTACTACTACTAATGCTGCTTCTATTACTACTACTGCTGCTTCAATTACTACTACCGCTGCTACAACTGCCAACACTTTTGTTACAACTATTACTGCTACTACTGCTACTGCTACTACTACTATTGCCGCTACCACTATAAGTACTACTATTGCTGCTGCTGCTGCTACTAATGCTGCTACTACTACTTCTGCTACTACTACCACTACTCGTACGGCTACTACTATTACTACTACTGCTACTACTACTATGACTACAACAAAAATAATTACTACTACTACAACAAGTACTGCTGGTACTGTCCTGCTACAACTATTACTGATCCTTTTGGGATTGCTACTACTATTGCTACTGCTGCTACTACTACTACTAATGGTACTATTCCTGCTACTACCACAACTGCTCCTACTGCTACTACTACTACTATTGCTACGACTACAACAATAACAACTACTCCTCCTACTGTTGCTACTATTCCTGCTTCTACTTCTACTGCTCGTACTAGTACAGCTACTACTAATAAAACTACTACCACTATGGCAGCTGCTAGAACTACTATTACTACTACTGCTACTACTACAGCTGCTAATACTGCTACTGCTACCCCTCCTACTACTACTACAACTACTTGTACTATTATTGCTACTACTGCTACTACTCTACAACTACTATTGCTATTATCACAACTACTACTGCTACTGCCACTACTACTTTTACTTCGACTACTTAAGTTACTGTTTTGCTCCTACTACTGCCACTTCTGCTACTACTACTACTACTACTAGTATTAAACAACAATAACAACTACTACTACTACAACAAGTACTACTACTGTTACTACTACTACGGCTACTACTACTACAATGACTACTACTACTACTATCACTGCTGCAGCTACTACTACTATTACTACTACAAATTCTCCTACTCCTAATACTACTACTACTACTACTATAATTGCTATTGTTATTGCTACGACTACTTCTACTTCAACTACGACCATTACTACTGCACTACTGCTACTACTACTATAGCTACAACTACACCTATTTCTGCTAGTACAACCACTAATACTACTACCACCACTATCGCTATTGCTATTGCTACTACTGCTGCTACTGCTTTTGCTACTATTGCTACTTTGGCTACTACGAACATAGCGATTACTGCTCAACAGATACTACAACTGCTACTCATAATAAAATAACTACTACAATAACTATTGCTACTAAAATGGCTACTACTATGACTACTACTACTACTAGTACTCTTACTAGTACTTCTGCTACTACTGCTACTGCGACTACTATTACTACCACTGCTACATTTGCTACTACTATTACTGCTACTACTACTACTACAACTACTACAACAACAACAACAACTACTACTACTACTACAACTGCTAATACCACAACAACTACTACTACTGCTACCACCGCTACTATTGCTACTACTAGTACTAATAATACCACCGCTAATGCGACTACTACTTCAACCGCTACTGCTACTTCTACTACTACTACTACTGCTACTACAACAACTACTACTATTACTACTGCTACAACTTTCACTACTACTACTAATACTAATTCTCTAATCATAACAACTATTACTACTTCTACTATTGCTATTGATCCTACTACTAATACTACTGCTACCACTAATACTATTATTATAACTTCCTCTACGGCTACTGCTGCTATTATTACTACAACTACTACTACTAACGCTGCTACGCCTACTGCTATAACTACAACATCTTCTACTACTACTACTGCATATCATAATACTAGTACTACTGCTACTACCACTGATACTATTGTTACTACTGCCACTACTACTACCACTGATACTACTGCTACTGCTACTACTACTACAAATAGTACTGCTGCTGCTGCTGCTACAACTGCTACCATTGCAACTGATCCAACTACAACTACTGCCACTGGTACTTTTCCTTCTACTACCACTCCTACCACTACTACTAATACTAATACGTCCGCTACAATAGCTACTACCGCCATTGCTACTACTGCGATAACGGTTACTA
The DNA here is from genome assembly GCA_005019695.1 of Trichopus zeylanicus subsp. travancoricus. Taxonomy (NCBI): domain Eukaryota; kingdom Viridiplantae; phylum Streptophyta; class Magnoliopsida; order Dioscoreales; family Dioscoreaceae; genus Trichopus; species Trichopus zeylanicus. The sequence goes on along the minus strand of RXID01016346.1, from coordinate 97,934 downwards.
TTGCTGCTACAACAAGTACTACTACCACTACAAATAGTTTTGCTACTAGTACTACTACCACTACAAATAGTTTTGCTACTAATACTACTACCACTACTAATACCACTACAAATAGTTTTGCTACTAATACTACTACCACTACTAATAGTTCTGCTACTAATACTACTACTACAACAACTACTAATGTTGCTATTACTACTACAATTACCACTACCACAACTACTGCTACTACTCCTACTATGACAGCTTCTTCTGGTGCTCCTACCACTACTACTACAACTAGTTCTACTGCTAGAACTGTCACTGCTACTACTGCTACTGCTACAGCTTCTGCTACTACTACTACCACTACTACTACTAATACTGCTACTTCTATGACTACTACTACAACTACTACTCTTACCATTATTACTACAACTACTACTACTATTGCTGCTACTACTACTACAACAAATACGACTACTACTTCTACTATTACTACTTCAGCTACTGCTACTACAATTACTACTACTATTGCTACAACTGCTACAATTATTGCTGCTACTCCAACTTCTACTACTACTACTACAGTTGTTGCTGCTGCTCCTACTACTACAACTAATGCTACTACAACTACTTCCACTACTACAGCGACTGCTACTAATTATGTTATAGCTGCTACTGCTACTTATAATATTACTGTGACTATTTCTACAACTACTTCTACTGCTATTTCTACTTCTACTATTACAACTACTACGATAATTTTTACTACTACGATAATTTTTACTACTACTACTACTACTAATACTGCAACTATAACTACTATGACAACAACTACTACAACTTCTCCTAAAATAACAACTACCAGTACTTCTCCTACGATTGCTACTGCTACACCTATGACTATTGGTACAACAACTACTACTACTACTAAGACTACTGCCACTACTTCTCCTACAATAGCTACTCTTGCTAGTATGACTACTGTTACCACTACTGCTACTGCTGCTACTTCTGCTGCAACTAATTCTTCTACTACTACAGCTACTACTGCAACTACTACTACTACCATTGCTACTACTACTACTCCTACTACTGCTGCTACCGCTACGACTACTACATCTCATACTACCACTACTTCAACTACTACTACTACTACTATTACTACTACGGCTGCTGCTGCTGCTACAATTATGGCTACTGCTACTACCACTAATCCTACTACTACTACTTCAGCTATGCAGGCTTTTACTACTACAACAACAACTAATACTACTACACCTAATACTACTATTGTTGCTACTACTACTATTGCTACTACTACTACTTATACTACTACTACTCCTACTACTACTACTACTATTGCTATTAGTATTTCTTTTACTATTAGTACTACTACTCCTACTACTACTACTAATACTTCCACTCGTACTACTACTACTACAACAACAACTAATACTACTACCGCTACTACTACTAAAACTGTTACTACTACTACTGCTGCTGCTGCTGCTACTACTACTCCTACTACTACTACTATTGCTACCACTACTAATACAACTACAACTACTACCACTACTACGTCTACTACTGCTGCTGCTGCAACTACGGCTTTAACTTCCACTGCTATTAAAACTATTGCTACTACTGCTACTAGTACTACTCTGGCTGCTACTGCTAATATTATTACTACTAGTACTGCAACTACTGCTACTATTTCTACTACTACTTCTACTACTGCTACTAATACAACTACTACTATTAATACTACAGCTAAAACAAGTACTACTGCTACAACAACTATGATAATAACAATAGCTACTACTATTGCTTCACCGACAATAAAAACTACCAACACCACTCCTAGTATTGCTACTACTGCTGGTATTGCTATTATTACAACTGTTATTCCTGCTACTGCTACTAAGACTACTACTATGACTTCCACTACTACTATTGCTGCTACTCCAACTACTACTAATTCTAATGCCACTACTGCTACTTCTGCTACTACTACTACTACTACTACTACGACTATTATTGTTGTTGTTGCTGCTTCTAATGCTGCTACTACTCATATTGTTGTTGCCGCTGCTACTACTGCTTCTACTACAATTGTTGCTACTACTACTACCAGTACACTACTACCGCTACTGATGCAACTACTTCTACTACACCAACTAAAACTACTGCTATTCCTTCTGCTATTGCTACTGCTATTATTATTATTAATATTACTACTACTACTACTACTACTGCGTCTATGACCACCACCACCACCACCACCACTACTACTACTACTGCCTACTACTATAACTACTACTGCTACTACTACTACTACTATTGCTACTACCACTACTACTACAACTGCTACAACTAGTACCACTGCTACTACTACGATGCCACTACCACAACTACTTCTATAAGCAGTATAGCTACTACTACAACTACTACCATTATAACTACCAATGCTAGTACTACTACTATGACAACCACTACTCCAACTGCTGCTACTCCTACTACTACTGCTGCTACTACTACTACTTCTACTACAACTACTTCTCTTCTCACTAATACTGCTCCTACTACTGCTACTACTACTACTACTATTGTTACTACTACTACTACTACTATTACTACTACTACTACCTCTATTACTTCTACTACTATACTACTACTACTACAACTATGAAGACCACTACTCCTACTACTACTATTACTACTACTACAACTACTACATTGGAACTACTAGTGTTACTACTACTAGAATTACTACTACATTTACTGCTACTACTACTGCCACTACTTCTACTACTACTCCTACTATACTGCTTTTATTACTGCTACTACTATTACTATTACTACTACTACTACAACTACAACTATAATTATATCTACTATAACTAATACTACTACCACTACCATTACTACTAATACCACTATTATTATTACTACTACTATAGGAGGAGGAGTAGGAGTAGGAGGAGGAGTATTAATAGTAGTAGTAGGAGGAGGAGGAGGAGTAGGAGGAGGAGTATTAACAGTAGTAGTAGTAGTAGTAGTAATAGTAGTATTAATAATAGTAGTAGTAGTAGTAGTATTAATATTTGTAGTAGTTGTAGTAGTAGTGGAAGAAATAGTAGCTGTAGTAGTAGTAGCAGTAGTCTTAGCAATAGTAGTAATAGTAGTACTACTAGGAGTTGCAGTAGTAGTAGCAATAGAAGTAGTTGTTGTTGTAGTAGTAGCAGTTGTAATAGTAGTGGCAGTAATAGCATTTGCAGTAGGTGTAGTGTTAGTAGAAGTTGTAGTAGTAGTAGTAGAAGTAGTAATAGTAGTAGGTGTAGGAGTAATAGGAGTCGTATTACTGGTAATAGTAGAAGTAGGAATACTAGTAGTAGGAGGAGGAGGAGTAGTAGGAGTAGCAATATGTGTACTAGCAGTAGTTGTAGAAATAGCAGTAGCAGTAGTGGCAGTAGCAATAGTGGTAGTGGCAGTATTAGTCATAGTAGAAGTAAGAGAAGTTGAAGCAGAAGTTGCAATAGTATTAGTAATAGTAGTAGTAGTATTTTGTCGTAAAAGGTGTAGTAGTAGTTACTGTAGAAGTAGCAACACTAGTGGTAATAGTAGTAGCGGTAGTAGTTGTTATAGAAGTAGTAGTAGCAGCAGCTACAATAGTAGTTGTAGTGGTAGCAATAGTAGTAATAGTAGTAGTAGTTGTTGTAGTTGTAGTAGCAGTAGTTGTAGTACTAGTAGTAGTAGTAGTAATTGAAGTACTAGTAGTAGGTGCAGTAGAAGTACTAGTAGTTGTAGCAGTAGTAGTAGTAGCAGTCATAGTAGTAATAGTAGGAGTAGTAGTAGTAGTAGTAGTATGAGTTGTAGCCGCAACATCAGCAGCAGCAGTTGTTATTGTAGTAGCAGTCGTAGTACTAGTACTACTAGTAGTAGCAGTAGTAGTACTAATGGTAGAAGTAGTAGTTGTTGTAGTAGTTGTAATACAAGTAGTAGTAGTAGCAGTATGAGTAGTAGCAGTAGTAGTACTAATGGTAGAAATAGTAGTTGTTGTAGTAGTTGTAATACAAGTAGTAGTAGTAGCAGTATGAGTAGTAGCAGTAGTTATTTTTAGAGGAGTTCGTGTGGGAGTAGGGGTAGTATTAGGAGCAAGGGTAGTAGTAGTTGCACTAGTAGTAGGAGTAGTAGGAGTAATAGTAGGAGTAGGAGTAGTAGAGGCAGCAATAGAAGTAGTAGCAGCAGTAGTAGTAATATTAGAAGTAGTAGTAGCAGCAACAGTACTAGTAGTAGTAGTAGTGGCAGTAGAAGTAGCAGTAGTTGTAGTAGCGACACTGGTAGCTGCAATAGTAGTAGTAGTAGCAGAAGTAATAACAGTGGTAGGAGTAGTAGTTGTAGTAGTAGCAATAGTAGTAGAAATAGTTGTAACAACAATCGTAGTAACATAAGTAGTGGTACCAGCAGTAGTAGTTGTGTTAGTATTATTAGCCGCAACTGAATTAGTACTAGCAGTAGCAATAGTCGTAGTAGTTGTAGTAGCAGTAGTAGTAGTAATAATAGGAGTAGTAGGTGTAGTAGTAGTAGTAGGAGTAGCAGCAGAAGTAGCAGTAGTAGTAGTTATTGTAGAAGTAGTAGGAGGAGGAACTGTAGTAGTAGTAGTAGTAGTAGATGTAGTAGTAGTAGTCGTAGTAGTAGAAGAAGTTGTATTAGTAGCAGTAGTAGTAGTAGCAGTCAGAGTAATAGTAGTAGTAGTAGTAAAAATGGTACAAGTAGAAGTAGTAGTTGTAGTATTAGTAGTAGAAATAGTTGTAGTAGTAGATGTAGTAGTAGAAGTAGCAGTAGGAATAGTTGTAGTAGTAGTTATAGTAGTAGCAGTAGTGTTACTAGTCATAAAAGTAGCAGTTGTTGGAGTAGTAGTAGTGCTAATAGTTGAAGTTGTACCAGTAGAGTAGTAGGAGTAGCTATAGTAGTAGGAGTAGAGGTAGAAGCAGAACCATTAGTAGCGATAGTAGTAGTGGTCATAGTAGTAGTAGTGGCAAGAGTGGTCGCAGCAATAGTAGTTGTAGTAGTAGTAGCCGAAAATGTTATTGTTGTAGTAGTAGTAGTAGCAGTAATAGTAGTTGTTGTTGTAAAAGTAGTAACATAAGTAGTTGCGAGAGTAGTTTCTGGAATGGGAATAGAAGCAGTAGCAGTAGTAGTATTTGTGGTGGTACGATGAGTAGGAGGAGTAGTAGTAGTAGTAGTAGTCTTTGTCGTAGTAGTAGCAATAGTAGTAGAAGAAGTACTTGGAGTGGTAATAGTAGTAGTAGGATCAGTAGTAGTAGTAGTAGTAAGAGTATTAGTTGCATAGGAGTAGTGGAAGTAGTAATGGTAGTGGCAGAAGTAATACAGGTAGTAGTAGGAGTACCAATAGAAGTAGTAGCAGCAGCAGTAGTAGTAGCAGTAGTGGTAGTACTTGTAGTAGTAGCAGTAGCAATAGCAATCTTAATAGTAGGAATTTAAGGTAGTTATAGTTATAATACCCTTCTCATAATGGATTTAACCTAAAAAAGAAGCTTAAATCCATTGCTTTTGGCTCACGCGACCTGGCGTAAGAGAACAGATCAATGTGATTCGTTGTGGCTCGTCTTTCGACGCTTCATCTACGATATTCTTGAGTAGTAGTAGTTGTTGTTGTTGTAGTAGTACTAGTGTAGTATTTGTTGTAATGGGTGTAGTAGTAGTAGTAGCAGCAATAGTAGTAGTAGTAGTTGTATTTGTAGTAATATGTGTAGTAGTAGCAGTATTAGTAGTAGCAATAGTAGTAGTAGCAGTTGTAGTAGTAGCAGTAGTAGTAGTACTAGTAGTTGTAGCAGTAGAAGTAGTTATTGTAATAGTAGTTGTAGTAGCAGTACTTGTAGTAGAAGAAGTAGTAGTAGTAGTAGTAATAGTATTAATAGTAGTAGTAGCAATAGAAGTTGGAGTACTAGTGGTAGTGCTAGTTGGAGTTGCAACCGCAACTGCAATAGCAACAGTAGTTGTGCTAGTAATAGCAGTAGTAGTAGTACTAGTTCTAGTAGCAGTAGTAGCAGTAGGAGTACATATATTAGTAGTAGTACTAGTAGGAGTAGTAGAAGTAGTAGTAGTAGTATTAGGAGTAGTGGTAGTAGTAGTAGTAAGAGTAGGACTAGGAGTACTAGTAGTAGTAGTAATAGATGGAGTAGTAGGAGTAGAAACAGAAGTAGTAGCTGTGGTAGCAGTAATAGTAGAACTAGTAGTAGCAGGTGCTGTCGTAGTAGTAGCAATAGTGGTAGCAGCAATAGTAGAAGTAATAACAGTAGTAATAGCGGTAATAGTAGTAGTGGTAATAGTAGTAGAAGTACTTGAAGTAGTAGAATTAGTAATATTAGTGGTGGTAGTAGTAGTAGTAGTAGTAGTAGTAGTTGTAGTAGCAGTAGTATTAGTAGTAATAAGTGTAATAGTTGTAATAGTTGTAGTAGTAGTAGTAGTAGTAGAAGTAGTATTAGTATTAATAAGTGTAATACTTGTAATAGGTGTAGTAGCAGTAGTAGCAACAATAGTAGTAGTAGTAGTAGTAGCAGTAGTAGTAGCAGCAGTAGTAGTAGTCGTACTAGTAGTAGTTGTAGAGTAGTACTAGTAGTAGCAGCAGTAGCAGTAGTAGCCGAAGTAGTTGTAGAAGAAGTAGGAAGTGGTGTCGTAGAAGTAGTTGTTGTTGTAGTAGTATCAGTAGTAGTTGTTGTAGAAGTCGTAGAAGTTTAGTAGTAGTGGTGGTAGTATTAGTTGGAGAAGTAGTAGTAGCAGTAGGAGTACTTGAAGTAGTAGCAGCAGTAGAAGTAGAAGTAGTTATGGCAGTAGTAGTAGTAGAATTTGTTGAAGTAGTAGTAGTTGTTGTAGTCGCAGTAGTAGTAGTAGTAGTAGTAGTAGTGGCACTAGTTGTAGTAGTTGTAATTGGAGTTGATGTAGGTGTAGGCGTAGTAGTAGGAGTAGTAGCTGGGGTAGTATATGTAGTAGCAGTAGTTGTAGTAGCAATAGTCGTAGGTGTTGTAGTAGTAGCAGCAGCCGTAGTAGCAGTTGTAATAGAAGCAATAGTAGTACTAGTAGTTGCTATAGTAGTTGTGGTAATAGTAGTGTTAGGAGTACCAGTCGTAGTACTAATAGTAGCAGTAGCAGGTGCAGCAGTAGTAGTAGTAGTAGGAGTCATTGTATTTATAGCAGTATTAACAGTAGTAGCAGTTATTATAGTAGATGTAGCAGCAGTAGTAGTTGTAGTAATAGTAGTACTAGTAGTAGTAGTAGCAGTAGCCGTAGCAGCCGTAGTATTTATAGCAGTAGTAATAGTAGTAGTAGTAGTTGTAGTAGTTGTAGCAGTAGTAGTTATTGTAGTAATAGTAGCACTAGTAGTAGTAGTTGTTGTAGGCGCAGTAGTAGTAGTAGTAATAATTGTAATAGTAGTAGTAGTAGTAATAGTAGTAGTAGCAGTAGTAGTTGTAGTTGTAGTAGCAATAGTAGTAGCAGAAGTTGTAGTTGTATTTGTAGCAGTAGCAGCAGCAGCAGTAGTAGTAGTAGGAGTAGAAGATTTAGCAGTAGTAGAAGTAGTAGCAGTAGTAGTAGCTGCAATAGTTGTAGTAGTAGTCGAAGTAGTTGTTGCAGTTGAAAAATAGTGGAAGTAGTCATCATTGTATTACTGGTTGTTGTAATAGCAGAAGTTGCAGCAGTTGCAATAGCAGTTGATGTAGTAGTAGTAGCAGTAGTAGGAGCAATGGCAGTAGCAGTAGCAGTAGTAGTTGGTGTAGTAGTTGTATTTGTAGTAGTTGTAGTAGTAGTAGTAGGTGTAGCATTAGCAGTAGGAGAAATAGTAGGTGTATTAGTAGTTGGAGTTGGGGTAGTAGTAGAAGTGGTAGTAGTTGCTCTAGTAGTAGTAGTAGTAGTAGTAGCAGAAGTTATAGTAGTAGTTGTAGCAGCTGCAGGCATAGTAGAAGCAGTAATAGTAGTAGAAGTAGTAATAGTAATTGCAGAAGTAGTAGTAGTAGTAGTAGATGCAGTAGTAGTAGTACTGACAGTATTAGTAGTAGTATTAGTAGCTGCAGCTGTAGTAGTAGTAATAGCGGTTGTAGTAGCAGTCGTAGTACCATTCGTAGTAGTATTAGTAGCAGTAGCAACTGTAGTAGTACCAGTAGTAGTAGCAGAAGATGTACTAGTAGTAATAGTAATAGTAGTACTCGCAGTAGTAGAAATAGCAGCAGCTGTAGCAGTAGCAGCAGTTATATTAGTAGTAGCAATAGTAGCAGTTATAGTCGTAGCTATTACAATAGTAGCAATAATAGTCGTAGTAGTTGCAGTAGTAGCAGTAGCAGTAGCAGTAGCAGTAGAATAAGTTGTAGCTGAAGTTTAAGTAGTAGTAGTAGTACTAGCAGTCGTAGTAGTACTAGCAATGGTGGTAGTTGTTGTAGCAGCAGTAGCAGCAATAGGAATAGTAGTGGTAACTCTAATAATAGTAGCAGTAGTGGTAGTAATAGCAGTCATAGTATTAGCAGTTGTAGTAGCAGCAGTAGTAGTAGTAGTAGTAGGGGTGAACTAGTGGTAGTTGTAGTAGTACATGTAGTTGTTGTCATTATTGTTGTCGTTATTATTGCCATAGTTGTAGTAGTAGTAGTTGGAGTAGTATCAATAGGAGTATTTATAGTAGTTGCAGCAGCAGCAGCAGTAGTAGTAGCTATAGTACAAGTAGTATTTGTAGTTATTATCATCGCCATTGTTGTTGTAGTTGTAGTAATAGTAGTAGCAGTTGTAGTAGTAGTTGTATTTGTTGTAGCAACAGTTGTTGTAGTAGAAGCAGTATTGGTGGTGGTAGAAGTAGTAATTGTAGTACTAGTTGTTGCTGTAGCAGCAGTGGCATTAGTGGTAGCAGCAATATTAGTAGTGATAGTAGTAGTAGTAGTAATCATAGTAGTATCATTAGTAGTAGTAGTCGTTGTAGTAACAGTAGTAGAAGTAGTAATAGTAGTTGTACTTGTTGTAGAAGCAATTGTTGTAGTAGCAGTAGTATTGGTGGTGGTAGAAGTAGTAGTTGTAGTATTAGTTGTAGCTGTAGCAGTAGTGGCAATAGTGGTAGTAGCAATATTAATCGTTGTAGTAGAAGTAGTAGTTGTAGCACTTGTTGGAGTAGAGTAGAAGAAGCAGCAGCAGTAGTAGGAGGAGTAGCAACAACAGTTGCAGTAGTAGTAATGGTAGCAGCATTAGTCGCAGTAGAAGCAGCAGCAACAGTAGTACCTATAGTTATAGCAATAGAAGTAGTAGTAGTAGTAGTAGTAGTAGTAGTAGTAGCAGTCGTAGCAGCAGTAGCAACCGTAGTAGTAGTGTAGTAGCGGTAGTCATAATAGTAGTGTTGTAGTAGTAGTAGTAGTGGTCATAGTTGGAGTAGCAGTAGGAGTAAGAGTTGGAGTAGGGGCAGTAGTAGTTGTTGTTGTTGTAGCAGTAGCAGTAGTTGTCGCAATGGTGGTAGTGTTGGCTGTAGTAGTAGTTGTTGTAGCAGTAGTAGTAGTTGTTGTTGTTGTTGTAGTAGTAGTAGTAGTTATTGTAGTATTTATAGTAGTAGATGTAGTAGCAGTTGTGGTACTAGTAGTAGTAGGAGGAGGAGGAAGAGTAGTGGTAGTAGGAGTAGTAGTACTAGTGGAAGTAGTCCTAGTAGTAGTAGAAGTAGTAATAGTAGGAGATGTAGTTGTTGTAGTAGTAGTGGTAGTATAGTTGGAGTAGTAGTAGCAGTAGCAGTAGTAGTGGAACAAGTAGTTGTAGTGGTTGTAGGAGTAGTAGTAGTAGTTGCGATAGTAGCAGTAGATGTTGCTGCTGTTGTGGTAGTAGTTGTAGTAGTTGTAGTAGTGGTGGTAGTAGTAGTGGTGGTAGTATTAGTAGTAGTTGTTGTTGTTGTTGTCATAGTTGTAGTAGTAGTAGTTGTTATTGTTGTCATAGTTGTAGTAGTAGGAGTACTAGCAGTAGTGGTACTAGTAGTAGTAGTGGTAGTAGGAGTAGTAGTAGTAGCAGTAGTGGTAGTAGTAGTAGTAGTTATAGTAGTAGTTACAGTAATAGTAATAGTTACAAGAGTAGTAGTAGTAGTAGTACTAGTAGTTGTGGTAGTAGTGTAGTATAGTAGCTGTATTAGTAGTTGTAGAAGTAGTAGTAGTGTTAGTTATAGCAATAGTAGTAGAAGTAGTAGCAATAGTGGTAGTAGTTGTTATAGGAGTAGCTTAAGCTGCAGCTGCAGTAGTAGTTGTGGTAGCAGTGACAATAGTAGCAATAGTAGTAATAGATGTAACCGTAGTAATAGTAGTAGTAGTTGTGGTTGTCGTAGGAGTGATAGTAGTAATAGTAGTAGTAGTGGTAGCAGTGGAAGTAGTAGTAGTAGTAGTAGAAGTAGTAGTAGAAGTAGTAGTAGTAGTAGGAATGATAGTAGTTTTAGTAGTAAGAGTAGGAGTAGTAGGAGTAGGAGTAGAAGTAGGGGTAGGAGTTGGAGTAGGAGTAGTAGTATTCATAGAAGTAGTAGTAGCAGCAGGAGTGGGAGTTGGAGTTGGTGTTTGAGCTGGAGTAGGAGTAGTAGTAGTACTAATAAAAGCTGCAACAGTAATAGTATTAGTAGGAGAAGTAGTTGTGGTACCAGCAGTTGTAGTAGATCAGCAGCAATATTAGTTTCAGCAGATGTAGTAGTAGTGGTGGTAGTAGTAGTAGTAGTATTAGTAGTAGTAATAGCAGTTGCAGTAGTAGCTATTGTGCAAGTAATAGAAGTGGTAGTAGTAATAGTAGCAGCATCAGTAGTGGTAGTAGTCACAGTAATAATAGAAGGAGTAGTAGTAGTAGAAGAAGAAGAAGAAGAAGAAGAAGTAGTAGTAGTAGTGGTAGTAGTAGTAGTAGGAGTAGTAGTAGGAATAGGTGTAGGCGTCGGAGAAGTAGTCAGAGTGCTAGTATTAGTAGTAGTAATAGTAGTAGTATTAGTCGTAGTTGTAGTATTAGTAGTCGGCGTAGCAGTAATAGAAGTAGTAGTAGTTGGAGGAGTATTAGTAGTAGTAGTAGTAGTAGGAGTATTAGCAATAGTAGTAGGAGTATTAACAATAGTAGTAGTGGTAGTTGCAATAGAAGTTGGAGTAGTAGTAGTTGAAGTAGTAGTAGTAGTCGTTGTAGTCATAGTAGTAAATGATGTGGGAGTAGAAGCAGAAGTAGTTGTAGTAGAAGTAGGAGTAATAGTAGAAGTAGTAGTGGTAGAAGAAGAAGACGTAGCTGTATTAATATTAGTAGTAGTAGTTGTTGTGATAGTAGTAGTAGTAGTAGTAGTAGTAGTAGTAGCAGTAGCAATAGTAGTAGTAGTGGACGTACCAATAGAATTAGTTGTTGTAGTAGTAGTAGTAGTAGTAGTTTTGAAATTAAAAGGAGTATTAGTTGTAGTAGTTGTCGTAGCAGCAGTAGTAGTTGTTGTACAACCTATAGTAGTAGTTTTAGGAGTAGGAATAGGAGTAGGAGTATTTGTAGTAGTAGTAGTATTGTAGTAGTAGTAGTAGTAATAGCAAATGTAGGAGTGGTAGTGGTAGTAGTAGTTGTAGTAGTGGTAGTAGTATTAGTAGTCGTTGTTGTTATTATTGTTGTAATACTAGCAAAAATTGGAGCTGTAGTGGTTGTAGTAGTAGTAGTAGCAGCAGCAGTAGTAGTAGTAGTAGTAGCAGCAGCAGCAGCAGTAGTAGTAGTACTCGTATTAGTAGTAGTAGTAATAGTAGTAGAAATAGTAGCTGTAGTAGTTCTAGTAGTAGTAGTATTAGTAGCAATAGGTGTTGTAGTAGGAGGAGGAGTAGTAGTAGTAGCAGCTGTGGTAGTAGTAGTTGTTGTGGTTGTTATTATTGTGTCAATAGTAGCAGCAGTAGCAGCAGTAACAGTAGTGTTAGTATTAGTAGTAGTAGCAGTAGTAGTATTACTAGTAGTAGTAGTAGTAGTAGTAGTAGTATTACTAGTAGTAGTAGTTATAGTTGTAGTTGTGGTTCTTGTTGTTATAGCTGTAGGAGTATTAGGAGTAGTGGTAGTTGTAGGTGCAGTCATAGTAGTAGTAGTAGTAGTGGTAGAAATAATAGTAGTGGTAGGAGAAGTAGTCGTAGTAGTAATTGTAGGTGTAGTAACAATAGTAGTACTAGTTTTAGCAATAATAGGAGAAGTAGTAGGAGACATTGTCGTAATAGTAATAGTAGTAGTAGTAGTAGTAGTAGTATTACTTGTAGTAGTGCTAGTAGTTGTGGTACTAGTCACAATAGAAGTAATTAGCAATAGTAGTAGTAGTGGTAGTAGGAATTGTATTAATCGTAGTAGTCGTGGTGGTAGTAGTAGTACCGTAGTAGAAGTAGGAGCAGGAGTAGTAGCAGTAGTAGCAGTCAGAGTAGTAATAGTAGCAGTAGTAGTAATATTAGTAGTATTAGGAGAAGTAGTAGTAGCAGCAGTAGTAGTTGTAGTTGTTGTAGTAAGTATACTTATAGTAGGAGTATTAGGAGTAGCAGAAATTGTAGTAGCATTAGTTGGAGCAGATGTAGTAGTAGTGGTAGTTGTAGTAGTAGTTGTTGTTGTTGTAGTAGCAGTAGAAGAAATTATCAGACCTGTAGTAGTAGTTATAGAAGTAGTAGTAGTAATACTTGTAGTAGTAGTAGTAGTAGTAATAGTTAAAGTAGTAGTTGTAGTAGTGGTGGTGGTTTTAGTAGTAGTAGTTGTAGTAGTAGTGGTAGTAGTAGTAGCAGCAGCAGTAGTAATCTTTGTAGTTGTAGTAGTAGGTGTAGTAGTAGAAGTAATTATAGTAGTAGTATTAGTAGTAGTAAAAGTTGTAGGACATGCAGTAGTAGTGGTAGTTGTAGTAGAAGTAGTAGTAGAAGTAGTAGAATTAATAGTAGACGTTGTATGGGTCGTAGTTTTAATAGTGATAGAAGTAGTAGTTGTTGTTGTAGTAGAAGCAGCAGTAGCAGTAGCAGCAACCGTGACAGCAACAACAGTAGTAGTAGTAGGAGTAGCAGCAGCAGCAGTAGCAGTAGCAGTATTAGTAGTAGTAGTAGAAGTAGTAGTAGTTGTAGTAGTAGTAGGTTTAGTAGGAGTATTAGTAGTTGTAGTGGTTGTAGGAGTAGTAGTAGTAGTAGTAGTAGTAGTAGGTGTAGTTGGAGAAGGAGGGGTAGTAGTAGTAGAAGTAGTAGTAACAGTAGTAGTAGCAGTAGTCATGGTAGTAGTAGAAATAGTAGTTGTAGTAGATGGAGTAGTAGTAGTAGTAGTAGTAGTATTAGTATTAGTAGTAGTAGTAGTAGTAGTAGTAGTAGTAGTAGTAGTAGTAGTAGTAGCAACAGTAGTAGTAGTCGTAGTACTAGTGGTAGTAGTAGGAGTAGTAGTAGTAGTAGTAGCAATAGTAGTAGTAGTTGTTATTGTATTTGTTGTAGGAGTATCAGTAGTTGTTGTAGTAGAAGTAGTAGTATTAATAGTTATAGTACTAGTCGTGGTAGTTGTAGTAGTTGTGGTTGTAATAGGAGTAGTAGTAGTTGTTGTTGTGGTAGGAATAGTATTTGTGGTAGTAGTAGTTATTGTTGTTCTACAAGATATAGCAGTACTTGCAGTACTTGTAATTTTTGTAGTTGTAGCAATAGTAGTTGAAGTAGTGGTAGTAGTAGTATTAGTAGTAGTAGTAGGAATAGTAGTAGGAGTAGGCATTGGAGTAGGAGTAATCGTAGTAGTTGTAGTAGTAGCAACAGTAGTAGCAGTGGTAGTTGTAGCAGTAATTATACTAGTGATAGTAGAATTCGTACGAGTAGTAGTTGTAGTAGTAGTAGTTGTTGTAGTAGTTGAAGCAGTAGCAGCTGTGCTTCTAGTAATGGTAGTATTAGCAGCAATAGGAGTTGTAGTAGTGTTAGTTGTAGTCGTAGTAGTAGTAGTAGTAATAGTATTAGTGGCTCGAGTTGTAGTGGTACTAGCAGTAGTAGATGTAGTTGTAGTTCTATAGTAGTAGTAGTAGTACAACTCCTCTACGAGTGCTATTATTACTGCTACTATTGCTACTACTACTAGTACTATCGCTACTGATACTATTGCTACTGCTGCTGTTACAGTTGTTGCTAGTACTACTACTACTCCTGCTGCTGCAGCCACTACTACTACTACAGCCGCAATTACTGCCACTCATACTACTACTACAATTAATACAACTACTATTGATGTTGCTGCAGTGGCGGTTGCTGCTATTGCTACTGCTACTACTTCAACTACTATAACAACTATTGCTACTAATGCTACTACTATAACAACTACTGCTACTGCTGCTACTACTATTACAATTGCTACTTCTACTACTACTACAACTCCTACTATTACCACTAATACAACTACTATTGCTACTACTACCACTACTACTACTGCTACTCCTACTACAGCTGTACTACTACTACAACAACTACTGCAAGTACTACTATAACACCAACACCTACTAGTATTACTACTGATACTACTACTACAACAACAACAACTACTACTTCTATTACTAGTACTAGTACAACTACTCTACGACTACTACTACAACAACTATTGCTACTTACTACTACGACTACTCCAACTACTACTACTCATACAACTACTACTCCTGCTACTACTACCATCATAACTACTACTACTAAAACAACAATTACTACTACTACAACTACTGTTACTAGTACTACCACTGTTGCCATTGCTTCTGTTGCTCAAGCGGCTACGCTACTAGCACAACAACAACAACAACAACTACTACTACTTCTAGTACTACAACAACTACTACTAGTACCACAACTACTAATATTACCAGTCCTACGATTACTAGTATAAATTCTACTACTAATACTACTACTACTACTACTAGTACTACTATTACTACTACTACAACTATTACTACTTCTACTACTACTACGACGATGACTACCACTACTACCACTACAAGTGTTGCTGCTGCTACTGCTGCTGCTAATACTGCTACTACTTCTACAACTAGGATACAACAACAACAACGACTGCAACTACTCCTACTAGCACAACTTCTACTGCTATAAGTACTACTGCAACTGCTGCTACTAGTACTACTACAGCTGCTGCTGTTGCTGCTACTACTTCAACTACTATTGCTAATACTACTACTACTACTACTGCTGCTGCTACTACTACTGCTACATTAATAGTACAATAACAACAACAACTACTACTACTACTAGTAGTAGTACTACTACTACTCCTCCTCCTACTGCTCCTACAACAACTACTACTATAACTACTACTACTACTACCCCAACTACTACTACTGTTACTGTAACTAATTTTACTACTACTGCTACTAGTGCTACTATAACTGTTACTACTATTGCTACTATTGCTACTACTACTATAACTACTACTGCAACTGATATTGTTGCTACTACTAACACCACTTGCGCTAATACTATTGCTGCTGCTGCTTCTACTGCTACTACTACAACTACCTCCACTTCTGCTACTACTACTACAGTTATTACTACTACTACTATTACTACTACTACTACTATTGCCACTACTACTGCTACTATTACTACTAAAAGTACTGCAAATACCACTACTACTACTACTATTACTTCAACTAGTACTAATACTACTATTGCAGCTGGTGCTACACCCACTACTACTCGTGCTACTACTGTTACTACTACAACAAATACTACTATTACCATTACTACGACTACTAATTCTTCCACCACTACTACTATTACTACAGCTGGTAATACAATAACTAATCCAACTACAACTACTACAATGACTACCACCACTACTATTACAACAAAAATAACAACTACTACTACAGCTACAAGTACTACTAATACTGCTGTTGCTACTACTATAACTGCTACTACTACAACAACAACAACAAGAACAACAACAACAACTACTACTACTACAACAACAACAACAACAACTATAACAACTGTTGCTACTACTACTATTGCCACTATTACTATTACTACTATTGCTGCTACTTCTACTGCTATTACAATTACAGCTACTGCTGCTACACTACTACTACAACTACTACTACTAGTACTACTATAACTACTAATACTACCTTTACTGCAACTATTACTATATCTACTACTATAACTACAACAACTACTACAACTACTTCTGATACTACTACTAGTACTACTATTACTACTACAATAACTATAACCGCGACTACTCCTACTACTACAACTACAAGTATTGCTACTATTATTACTACTACTAATAGAAATACTACTCCTGCTACTACTACTATAAGGACTACTACTACTACTACTGCAAGAACAACTACTACTACAACTACTGCTACTAGTACTACTTCAACTGCTGTTGCTACTACTACAATAGCTACTACTACTACTACTACTACTACTACTACTACTACAACTACTACAACTACTGCTCCTACGACTACAACTACTATTCCTACTACTACTACAACTACTATTGCTGCTACTACTACAACAACTATTGCTACTGCTACTACTACAATAACTACTACTGCTACTGTTACTACACTATTAGTACAACAACAACAACAACAACAACAAAAAAAACTACTACTACCAGAACTATTTCTACTGCTACAACATCAACTACTACTACTACTACATCCACAACTACTACTACAACTAGTACTACGACTACTACTTCCACAACAACTACTATTGTTACTACTAATTCTACTATAACTACTACTACTACTACTACAATGATGACTACTATTGCCGCTACAACAATGGCTACTACTTCTGCCACTGCAGCTGCTACTATTAGTCTATTACTACTATTGCTCCAACTACTATTACAACTACAATAGCAAATACTAGTACAACTACTACTTCTCCTACTGCTACTATGACTTCTCCGACAATTATAATAACTACTACTACAATTTCTGCTCTGACTACTACTACCACTGCTACTACTAGTACTGCTACGGTTGCTATGACTACTACTACTATGGCTATTATTACTACAACAACTACTACTACTACTGCTACAATAACAACAAAAATAACAACTACTACTACAACAATAACAACAACAACTACTACTACTACTACAACAACTACAACTACAACTCCTACTACTGCTATTACAACTACTACTAGTATGACTACTACTTCTGCTACTATTGCTACTCCTACTACTACTATTACCACAACAACTAGTACTCCTACTATTACTTCTACAACTATTATTGCTACACATTCTGCTATTTCAATTGCTACTCCTGCTTCTACTCCTACTACTACTACAACTACTCCGACAACAACAACAACTACTACTACTCATACTACTACTCCTACTACAATTGCTACAGCTACTACTACTACTACAACTAATACTGCTACAACAACTACTACTACATCAACTAATTCAAATACTGCTGCTGCTATTGCTGCTACACCCACTACTACTAGTGCGACTACTACTACTACTACTACTATTACTACTCCTACTAGTACTTCTACCACTTCATCTGCTATAGCTACTACTTCTACTACTGCTAATACAACTACAGCTCCTGCCGCAACTACTACAATGACTACTACTCCTACTACTACTGCTGCTGCTGCTACACTACTACTACAACAACTACTACCATTACTACTACTACTCTAACAACTACTACAGTTTCAACTACTAATAGTGATACTGCTACAAGTGTTACATTTACTTCTTCTGCTACAACTAGTATTATTGTTGGTACTACTACTAATGTTGCTGCTATTGCTAGTACTACTGTTACTCCGACTACTAATGCTACTACTACTACTACTACTACTACTACTACCACCACCACTACTACTACTACTATGACACCTACTACTATTGCTACTACAATGACCACAAGTACCACCAGTATTCCTATTCCTGTTCCTACTACTACTACTACTACTACTACTACAATTCCAACTCCTACTTCTACTATGATTACTACAACATCTATTTTTACAACTGCTAGTACTCCAACAACTACTGCTATTACTTCTACTACTACTACTACAACTACTACTACAATTATTAGTACTGTTACTATTATAATTATAGCCACTACTATTACAGCTATTTCTACTACTTCCATTTCAGTTACTACTACTGCTACTACTACTAATACAACCACGCCTGATCTTGCTACTACTACTACTTATTTGACTCCTACTACTGCTATGACTACCCTGACTCCTATTACTGCTACGACTACCTTGACTCCTACTACTGCTACTACTACTCTGATTTTGACTACTGCTACTAATACTACGACCACTACTACAATTGCAACAACTATTGCTGTAGATGCTGCTTCTGTTGTTGCTCTAGATACTTCTACTATTGCTACTGCTGCTACTACAACAACAATAACAACTACTACTACGTTAACTTCTTCTACTACTACTCCAAATACTCCTACTACTACTACAACAACAATAACAACAACTACTACTATAAGTAATACTACTACTACTACCACCACGACCACCACCACCACCACTACTCTTGCTAAAACTACTCCTACTACTTCCACTACTATTACTAATTCTGATACTGCTACTACTACTACTACTACAACAACTACTACCACAACTACAACCATAACTACTACTATTACAACTACTACTACTCCTACCCCAACTCTTGCTCCAACTTCTACTAATACTACTACTACCACTACTACTTCTATTACTACTACTATTGTTGCTTCTACAACAACAACTACTACTACTACTACTCCCATTACTAGTACAACTACTACAACTACGGCTACAATAATAACTACTACTTCAATTTCTAATGCTACCACTATTGCTACAACTACTGCCACTGCTGCTACTGCTACAACTACTACTATAATTACTACTATTGCTTCTTCTACTGTTAGTGCTATTACAACTAGTATTATTACTACTACTACTTCTACTACTACTCCCATCACTACTACTGCTACTACTAGTACAACAACTACAACTACAGTTACCACTATTGCTACTGCTACTACTACTTCAACTACCAATACTACTACTATTACCTCTACTAGCACTACTACTATGGCCACTACCACTACTACAACTAAAACTGCTACTTCTACTACTCCTACTCCAACTCTTAATCCTACTACTACCACTACTACAACAACAACAACTACTACTAAAACAACAACTACTACTAATACTACTCCAACTACTATATTGCCACTACTGGTACTACTGCTGCTACTCCTACTACTACAACTCCTATTTCTACTACTAATACTACTATTGTTGCTGCTGCTACAGCTTGCTACTACTCCGACTAGCACTATTACTACTACTAGTACTACTAGTACTAGTATCACTTCTCCTTCTCCTACTGCTACTAATATTATTACTACAACTACTGCTACTTCTGCTGCTATTGCTACCACTACTATTACAATAACAACTACTACCTCTACTAGTACTATTGTTACTTCTACTATTGCTATTTCTCCTACTACTACTGCTGTTACTATATTTGGGACTACTACAACCGCAACTACTACTACTACGTGGACTGCTACTACTACTACTGCTACAACTACTACTGTGACTACTACTACTCCTACTACTACTAATTCTGCTTCTTCTACTTCAACTACTGCTCCTACAACTACTTCAACTACTACTACAGCTATTATTGCTACTTTTACAACTACTACTACGACAGCTGCTGCTACTACTTTTGCACTTGCTACCACTGCTACTACTACTACTACTACTATAACTTCTACAACTTTTTCTACTACTACTACCACCAATATTGCTACGGCTACCATGACTACTACTACCACTACTAAAGCTACCACCACTACTACTACTAATACTATTTCTTCCACTGCTACTACTACTATCAGTACCACTACTACTACCACTATTACTACCACCACTACTACTACAACCACCACTAATACTACTACCATTACTACTACTACTAACACTACAGCTACTTACACTACTACTACTACTACTTCTACAACTACTATTGCTATTACTACTACTACTACTTCTACTAATACTACTGCTACTTCTACTACTACCACTGCTATTGCTGCTACTACGGCTCTTACTAGTACAACCATTGCTACTACTACTTCTACAACTACTACCTCTACTCCTACTCCCACTAATACTACTATTACTACTACTACTTCTTCTACTTCTACAGCAACTTCTTCTACTACTCCCGCAACTACTACAACTACTACTCATTGCTACTACTACTACTAGAAGTGCTACAACTATTACTACTACTACTACTACAAGAACAACAACAACGACTACTACTACTACTAGCACCATTACTACTACTACGACTAGTACTACTAGTAGTACCACTACTACTACTACTACTACTTCAACACCTACTACTACTTCTACTTCTATTACTACTACTACTATTACTATTACTGCTGCTACTCGTACTACTCCTACTACTACTACTTCTACTACTACCACTACTAATACTTCTTTGACTATTACCACTGCTACAACTGTTACTTCTACTACTACTAAAGCGACTACAACAACTCCTGCTACAACTACGATTATGACTATTACTACTACTACTACACTCCTACTACTACTATATCTGTTGGTACTACTACTAATACTACTACAAGTGTTACTACTTCTACTACCAAAACTGCAACTACTACTATTACTACCACCACTATTACTACTACTAACACTACTACAACTCCTAGTACTACTACTCCTACTACTACCACCCCTACTACTACTCAATTACTTCTACTACTACGAATACTACTAATATTTTAGCTACTACTACTACTACAACAACAACAACTACTACTACTACTACTACGACTACTACTGTTGCTGCTCCTACTGCTGCTACAACTACTAATATAGCACAACTACATCTACTACTACTAATACAACACTACTACATATACTACTACTACTACTACGACTACTGCAGCTATTACTTCTACTATTGCTACAACTGCTGTTGCTCTTACTTATAATCCTACAAATACTTCTACTACGGCAATAACGGCAGCTACTGTTACTACTACAACTACTACTGCTACTAGTACTACTGCTGCCACTACCACCACCACTACTACTACTACTATTGCTCCCATTATTACTACTACTACTACTACTACTGCTACTACTATGCCTGCTCCGACTACTATTGTTGCTACTGCAGCTTCTGCTACTACTACTACTACTACTTTTACTACTGCTACTACAGCTACTTCTACTTCTACAGGTACTATGACTATTTCAATTATAGCTTCTACTACTATGACAACTACTGCTATTATTACTACTACTTCTACTACAACTATTACTACTATTGTTGCTACTACCACCACTATGACTACCACAACTACTACTACTGCTACTACTAGTACTACTATTGTTGCTGCTACTACCACTACTACAACTTATGCTGCTGCTGCTACTACAACTTATGCTGCTGCTACTACTACAACTGCTAGTACTACTGCTTCTACTAGTACTACTTCTGCAGAAACAACAACTACAACTACTACTGCAACTACTACTACAACTTCTGCTACTAGTACTACTACTACTACTGCTGCTACTACTACTACTATTACTGCTACTGCTACTACTACGACTACCACTACTACTATTGTAACTATTACTGCTATTGCTTCTATTACTACTACAACTATGACTACTACTATTATTACTAACAATACTACTACAACAACTACTACTACTGCTACAACTACGACTACTACTACTACGATAACTACAACTGCTACAACATCTACTACTACTACAACTTTTCCCATAATAACAACTACTACTACTCTCCTGCTAATATGACTGCTGCTACTAATACTACTGCTACAACTACTACTATTGCTACTAGTAGTAGTACAACTACTACTGCTTCTCATACTACTGCTACTATTGCAACAACTACTACGACTACTGCTACACCAATCGTTGTGGCTACTACTTCTCATACAACAACTATTATTGCTACTAAAATAGCTAATACTGCTCCTGCTACACCAATTATAGCTACGACTGCTACTACTACTCCTAATGCTACTACAAGAACAACTACTAGTACAACAACAACTACTACTTCGCCTACTGCTACTATTCATACTGCGACTGCTGCTACTACTACAACTTCAACCACTACTACCACTACTACTACTGTAACTGCAAATACTATTACAACTGCTGCAACTGCTGCTACTACTACTACTGCAGTTGCTACTATTACGAATCCAACTACTACTACTACAAATACTACTACTATTGCTAATGCTACTACTACTACTACTACTACTACTTTTGCTAATTCTACTGCTTCTGCTACTAGTACAAGTACAACGACTACAACTATTGCTACTACTACTTCTACAGTCACCACTACTATGACTACTACTACTACTCATATTACTACAATTATTACTATTACTATAACTACTACAACTACAACTACTACTGCTACTATTGATTCTACTGCTGCTGCTACTACTGATACTACTACTACTGCTATTACTACACCTACAACTATCGCAACTACTTCTGCTACTACAACTACTACTACTACTTCTACTACTACGACAACTGCAGCTACAATAACTACTACTACTACTACTGCTACTACTATGACTACTATTACAACTCTACTACTGCTGCTGGTGCTGCTGCTAATACTAGTGCTACTACAACTACAATTGCTGGGACTACTTCTACTACTACTGCTACTACTATTGCTACTATCACTAGTACTATAACTGCTACTACCACTACTACTACTACTATAATTATTATTACTACTACTCCTACTACAATAACTACTACTGCTACTATTGATACTGTTGATACTACTCCTACTACTGCAGCTGCCATTACTAGTACTACTATTGTTGCTACTACTACTGCTATTGCAACTACTACTACTGCTACTACTAAATTAAGTACTACTGCTACAACTTCTACTACTGGCACTGACTACTACTACTGCTGATGTTACTACTACTACTACTACCTCTGATACTACTGCAACTACAACTATAATGACTACTACTATAGCTACTATTACTGCTACTACTCCTGCTGCTATTGCTCTTACTACTACTACTACTGCTGGTGATGTCGTTACTACTAGTGGTACTACAACTATAGTTGTTGTGACTACTACTATACTACTGCTGATGCTACTACTGCTACTACCACCACTACTACGACAGCTACTAATACTACAACTACAACAACAATAATAACTACTTATTCTACTACAACTACTATTACTATGGCTAATATTGATTCTATTGCTACAGCTACTATGACTACTACTTCTACTACTACTACAACTATGGCTACAATGACAAATGTTACTGATACTATTACTACTACTATTATTATTACAACACTACTACTACTGCTACTACACCAACTCCTATTACAACTACTACTGCTACTTCTACTACTTCTACTACGACAACTACTATTACTTGTTCTACTAATACTACTACTACTACTTACATTACAACTACGACTACTACTACTACTACTATTACTACAACTACTACTAAGTCTACTACTACTTCTACAACTACTACTGTTCCTCTTACTGCTACAATTACTTCTACTACTACTGCTGCTACTACTACTACTGCTACTGCTTACACTACAACTATTACTGCTACAACTATCACTACTACTACTATTTCTCAGACAACAATGACTACTACTACTACTACTACCACTAGTACTACTACTATTATTGCGATTGCTAGCATTACTACTACTATTGCTATTACAGCTACTATCTCTTTCACTACTGCTATTACTACTTTTGCTACTAGTACCACTACTACTATTGCTACTACTACTGCTTCTGCTGCTACAACAACCACTACTACAACTACCACTACTACTACTACAATTACTAATATCGCTGCTGCTGCAACTACAACTACAACTGCTACTCCTAGTACTACTACTACTATTGCTACTGCTGGTACTACTGATACTGCTGCTACTGCTGCAACTGCAACTACTACTACTACTTTTAATGCTAATACTACTATAACTATAGCAACTATTGCTGCTACCACAACTAATCCAACTACTACTACTACTATTACTATTACTACTACTATAGCTGCTGCTGCTGCTGCTCCTAGTACAACTACTACTACTTCTACTACTACTATTACTACTACTACAACAACTACTACTACTACTACTATGCCTACTACAACAACTACTACTGATGCTACTACTACTACTACTACGACTACTACGACTACTGGTTCTTCTTCTATAGCTACAACAACTACAACTACAACTACTACACCACCATTACTACTACTAATTCTACTGCTACTATACTACTACAACTACTACTTCTACTCCTACGACTACTACTATTACTATTGCTACAACTTCTA
Source organism: Trichopus zeylanicus subsp. travancoricus (assembly GCA_005019695.1). Lineage (NCBI taxonomy): Eukaryota > Viridiplantae > Streptophyta > Magnoliopsida > Dioscoreales > Dioscoreaceae > Trichopus > Trichopus zeylanicus. The sequence continues at coordinate 73,459 of RXID01016346.1, read as the reverse complement.
CTACTACGGCCACAACTACTACTACTACTATTACTACCGTTACTACTGCTGCTACTATTTTTACTACTACTACAACTTCTAGTCCTACTACATCCCTTACAACTACTACCACTATGACAATTGCTTCTACTACAATAACAACAACTACTATTACTATTGCTGCTACCGCTCCTACTGCTTGTCTGACTACTGCTACCACTAGTACTACTACTAACACTACCAATACAACTGCTAATACAACTGCTCCTGCTACTTTTACTATTAGTGCACTACTACACTACTACTGCTACTACTTTTGCTACAAGTACTTCTACTACTACTATTACTACTCTACTACTACTGTAACTACTTTTACGACTACTGTTGCTGCTGCTGCTGCTGCTGCAACTAGAGCTACTACTGCTTCTTTAACTACTACTGCTACTGCTGCTCCTACTATAGCTATTTTTACTACTGCTACTACTCCTGCTACTTGTACTATAACAACTACTACTACTTCTGTTACTATTATTATTGCTACTGTTATGACTACTACTCCTAGTACTACAGCAGTAGCTTCTATTCCTACTACTGCTAGTACTACTACTCCTACTACTACTACTACTACTACTCACTTACTACTACTACTCTATCTACTACAGCAACTACCATTACTACAGCCTTTACTTACCTACTACTACTACAACTACTGCTACTACTATTGCTACTGCTACTACAACTACAACGACTACTGCTATCACTACTACTACTACAATAGCTAATACTACTACTGCTGCTACTACCATTACTACTACTCCAACCATTGCTGCTACTACTACAACTCCTACTATTACTACTATTACTGCTACTTCTGCTGCTTCTACTACAACTACTACTACTACACTATTACTTCTACTATGACTACAACCACTGCTACTTCTGCTACTATCGTTGCTACTACTACTCCTACCACTACTCCTACTACTGCTAGTCTTACTACTACTACTACTACACCAACAACACTGCTACTGTTACTTCTACTCCTACCAATACCACTACAACTGTGACTACTACTATAGCAAACCTATTGCTGCGACTACTCCAACTACTCCTACTACTATTACTACTGCTTCAACTCCTCCTGCTCCTACTACTACTCCTAGTACTACTACTACAACTTCTTCTCCTATAACTACTACTACTACTACTACAATTACTACTACAATTACTATTGTAATATCACTACTGCTACTACTTTTACTACTGCAACAGCGACTACTGCTATTACCGCTACTGCCACGACAACTACTCCTACTACTAATACTACTGCTACTACTCCTGCTGCTACTGCTACTATAGCAACAACAACTACTATTACTACCAGTACTACTATTACTACTACTAATGCTACTCCTTCTACTACTACTACGGCTGCTGCTGCTACCGCTACTTCTAGTACTGTCATAACTACAACTACGATTGCAGCTGCCGCTCCTACTACTTCCACTACTATGACTAATACTACCGATATTGTTGCTACTCTCAGTCATACTACTGCTCCAACTATTACCACTCCTACTACTCCTACTGCTACTACTTCTCCTCTTACTGCTATTATAGCTGCTACTACTAGTACTACTACATTTACTACTGCTACTACTACTACCACTACTACTGCTGCTCCTACTACTACTACTGCTACTACTGCAACTACTAATATTACTGCTAGTGCTACTACTGTTGTATTGCTACAACGGCAACTACTACAACAACAACAACTATTGCTCCTCAAACCACTACTTCTGCTACTACTACTACAACTATTGCTGCTACTACTGCTACTTATGCTACTACTACTGCTATAGCTACTAATACTACTGCTGCCACTACTACTACTACTACTACTACTTCTTCTCCTACTACTACTGCTGCTGCTACTGCTGTTGTTGTTGCTACAACTACTTTTACTACTACCACAGCTACCGCTAGTACAACTACTGCTGCTGTAATTGCTTCTGCTACTACGACTACTACTAGAGATACTCCTACTACTACTACAACTACTCGACTACTTTTGTTTCTGTTACAGCTGCTACTATTTTTGCCGCTTTTACTACTACTACTATTACTACTCCTGTACCAACCTCTACTTCTGCTACTGCTACTACAGCAGCTACTACCTCTCATACTACAACTGCTACTACTATTACTACTGCTATACTAAAACTATTGCTACCGTGACTCATCCTACTATTGCTAATAATGATATAGCCACAACTACTACTACTGCTACTACTAGTGCTACTACTATTACTACTACTATAGTTACTGCTACTACAACTGATAAGACTACTACTACTAGCATTGCTACTGCTATTGCTTCTACTACTGCTATTGCTACTGCTGCTGCTGTTGCTGCTGTTACTACTACTGAAACTACTATTACTGCTATTATTACTCGTACTAATGCTGCTAGTACTCCTCCTCCTACTACTGTTTCTAATACTACTGCTTTTGCTACTATTACTACATCTTCTACTTCAGCTACTCCTACTACTATTACCATTGTTGCTGCTACTACTTCTACTACTACTACTACTAATACTACTCCTACTACTACTGCTGCGACTACTACTACTATTACTTCTTCTACTACTACTACTACTACTAATGCTACTCCTACTACCACTGCTATTTCTCCTACTACAACTACTGCTACTACTAGCACCACCACCACTGCTGCTACTGCTATTTCAACTACTATAATTGCTACTACTACTACTTCTATCGCTATTGCTACTACTACTACTACTCCTACTACTTTTAATGCAACTACTACTACCACCACCACTACTATGATAGCTGCTATTACTACTACTACTAAACTAATACTACTACTGCTACTACTATTACTATTACTACTGCTACTGCTTCTACTACTACTAGCACAACTACTGCAACTGCTACTCCTACTCCTACTGCTGCTGCTATTACTACTACCACTAATGCTGTAGCCACTACTGCTATTGCTGCTACTACAACTGCTAGTACCACTCCAACTACCACTACTGCTATTGCTACTACTATGCTTGCTGTTGTTGTTGTTGCTCTGCTACTAGTACTCTACTACTATCACCAGTACTACTACTACTATTATTGCCGCTACTAGTCGTACTGCTACTCCTACTACAAGTACTACTATTACTACTAAACTATGACTAATACTGCTACAGCTACTACTACTGTTTGTATTACTACCTCTGCTACTAATATAGCAACTACTACTACTACTACTATTGATAGTGCAACTATTACAACTTCTACAAATAGTTCTACTACTACAACTGTTACTATTACTATAACTACTACTACTACTTCAACTGCTACTACTACTGCTACTAGTACTACTACAACTACTATTTCTACGACACAACAATAACTACGACTACAACAACTGCTGTTAGTACTGCTACCACTGTAACTACTGCAACTATAACTACTACTTATAAGACTGCTGCTACCACCACTCCTACTACTACTCCTGCTGCTACTACTACTACAACTACTCCTGCTACCACCAGTCCTACTACTCCTGCTGCTGCTACTACTACTACAACTACTCCTACTGCTACTACTACACTACCATTACTACTACTATTGCGGCTATCTTACTGCAACTCCTTGAACTCCTACTACTACTACTGCTCCTATAATTACTACTCCTCCTACTACTACTGCTACAGCTACAACAACTACTATTGTGACTCCTACTATGACTATTACTACTGTCGCTATTGTTGCTACTGCTGCTATAATGAATATTACTACTACTACTACTATTACTACTACTATTACTACTACTACTACTACTTCTACTATTACTGCTACTATTACTACTACTCCTACTACTACTACTATGACTACCTCTGCTACTAGTACTACAACTTCCACTGCCCCTGCTACAACTACTACTATGATACTACAACAACTACTGCTACAGCTAATACTAAGACCACTGGAATTGCAACTATTACAGTTGCTACTACATCTTCGACCATAACTACTGCTAGTACTACTACACTACTACTACAAGTACTTTGAGAGCACTAATACCACTCCTAGAACTACTACTATTACTACTACCAATACAACTACTACTGCTACTACTCCAATTGCTATTGCTACAACTCTAACTATGACAACTACAACTCCAATTGCTCTTACTACTTTTCCTAGTACTATTGCTACTACTTCCACTACTTCTACTGCTACTAATACTCCTACCATGACTACTTCTACTCCTACTACAAATACTACTACTGCTTCAACTACCAGTGCTACTACTACTCGTACTACGACTACAGCTGCTACTACTACTTCTACTACTACTACAACCACTACTTCTGCTACTACTACTACTAGTAGTGCTACTGCTACTCCCATTAGAACTAGTTTAATGGCTATCACTACTACCGCTACTACTACACCTAAGATGACTACTGCTAGAATTGCTACAAATGCAGCTACTACTATTACTAGTACTTGTACTTCTGCTACTACTACTTCTACAACTACTGTTAATACTACTGCTACTACTACTGCAACTACTACTGCAGTTACTGCTTCTACTACTACTATTAGCACGACAGCTATTGCTACTACTACTACTGCTACTACTACTATGACTACTACTTCTAAAACTACTACTACTCAAACAAATACTATTGCTACTACTACTATTGCTACTTCTACAACTGCTATTAGTACAACTACTACTACTGTTACACTACTTCTAATACTGCTACTGCTACAGCTACTACCACCACTACTACTACTTCTATTGCTACCCCCACTACTATTGCTGCTACTGCTACTACCATTGCTACTACGACTTCTACTAGTATCGCTACTCCTACTACTTCTACTGCTACTCCTACTAGTACTACTCTTGTTGTTGCTACTACTATTCCTATGACTATTATACTATTGCTACTACTGTTACTACTACCGTTGCTACTACCACTGCTACTACTATTCCTACTATTATTGCTGCTACTCCAATTATAGGTGTTGCTACTAGAACTACTACTATTACTACTGTTGCTACTCCTAGTACTAATGCTTCTACTTCTACTACTACAGCTACTACTACTTTGACTTCTACTAAAACTACTACTTCTACTACTACTACTACTATCCCTACTATTGCGCCTACTAATACTACTACTACTATGACAACTACTACTACCATCCCTAATATTGCGCCTACTAATACTACTACTGCTACTATGACTACTATTACAACTACTACTGCTGTTGCTTATGTTGTTGCTACTACTACTACTATTACTACTACTACTTCTTCAGCTACTACTATGAATCTTGCTGCTACTGCTACTAATACTACAGAGCTACTGCATCTACAACAACTAGTACTACAACAACTGCTACTTTTGCTACAACTACTACTGCAAGTACTTCTACTACAACTACTACTGCAAGTACTTCTGCTACTACTACTATTGCGACTCTGGCTAATTCTATAGCTGCAACTACTAATACTGCTGCTGCTGCTGCTACTACTACAACTATTACTACTACTAATACTACTACTACCACTTTCACAATATTACTAGTACTACTAATCCTCCTACAACATTTACTGCTACTACTGCTATGTCTGCTACAACTACTACTCTGCTACTATGACTACTATGGCCACTACTCCTACTACTACAACTGCTACTTCAGCTACTGCTTCTTCAACTACCACTAACACAACAACAACAACAACGACATCTACTATAGTTACTAGTACTATGACTACTACAATAACTACAACAACAACTACAACTACTACTATTACAACTGCTACTACTAGTACTACTACTACTACTACTGCTACTTCTACTACTACTCCTACTCCTATTACTACTCCTAATACTACTATTGCTACTACTACTACTACTACTCCTCCTGCTACTACTATGAGTACTACTACTACAGTTGCTAGTACTACTACCACTACAACTACTACTACCTCTACTACAACTACTATTGCTAGTAGCACTGCTACAACTACTACTCCTACTACATCTACTGCAACTGCTAACCCGACTACTACTTCAACTTCTACTATAACTGCTACTACTATAACTACTACTACTACTATTACTTCTGCTATTGCTGCTACTCGTAATACTAATGCTACTACTACTAGAACAACTACTAGCGCTACTAATACTACTATGACTATTACTACTACTGCTACTGCTACTACTACTCTGAGTACTACTACTACTTCTGCTACCACTAGTAGCGCTAGTGCTGTTGCTACTCCTATTACAACTACCTCAACGACTACCATTACTACTGCTACATCTACTACTAAGATGACCACTACTACTACTACTACTACTTCTGCTACATTAGCTACAACTGCTATAAATGCAACTACTACTATTACTACTAGTTCAACTTCTACTATAATTGCTTCTACTACTACAGTTACTACTACTGCTATTACTACTGCAACTACTGCTACTGCTACTGCTTCCACTACTATTTGTACTACTACTACTACTACTACTACTCCTACTGCTACAACTACTATGACTACAACTTCTAAAAATATTGCTACTGATACAAATACCGCTGCTATGAGTACTATTGCTATAACTACAACTACTATTACTATGACTACTACCACAGTCAATTCTAGTTCTAATACCACTATTGCTACAGCTACTACCACTACTGCAAGTCCTACTCCTACTACTACTACTGCAAGTCCTACTTCTGTAGCTGCTATTGCTACTACACCTACTACTACTCCTACTGCTGCTACTGCAACTGCTACTATGACTTACACTACTATCGCTATTCCTACGGCTACTACTGCTACTCCTACTAGTATTACTACTGTTGTTGCTGCTACTTCTGCTTCTACTACTACTATAGCTACTACTACTGCTACTACTCCTCCTAATGCTACTGCTACTGCTGCTACAACTACTACTACTGCTAGTAATAGTAGTAGTTATTATTACTGTAGTAGTAGTAGTTGTCACAACAGTAGTAGTAAGTGTAGTAGAAGTAGCAGTAGTAGCAGCTGTAGTAGTGGTTATAATAGTAGGTGTAGGACTGGTTGTAGTAGTTGTAGGAGTAGAAGTAGTGGCAGTACTTCTAGTAGTAGTAGTAGCAATTGGAGTTGTTGCACTTGCAGTAGTAGTAGTAGCAGCAGTGGTGGTAGAAGTTATTGTTGTAGTTGTAGTAGTAGAACTAGTTGTAGGAGTAGCAGTAATAGTTGTTCCAGGAGCAACAGTAGTGGTAGTACAAGTACTAGCAGCAAAAGTTGCTCCAACAGCAGTAGTAGTAGTATAAGCAAGAGTAGTAGTTGTAGAAGTAGTAGTAGTAATAGTAGCAATAGTTGTAGTACAAGTAGTAGTAATAGTGGTGATAGTAGTAATAATTGCAGTTGTAGTTGTAGTAAAAGTAGTAGTAGTAGTGGGGGTACCAGTAATAGTTACAGTAGCTGTAGTAGTAGTAAAAGCAGTAGTAACAGTAGTAGCCACAACAGTAGTAGTTGTAGTTATACTAGCAACAGCGGTAGGAGTAGTTGTAGTAGTACTTATTGTCGTAGCAATATTAGAAATAGCTGTAGTATTAGTAGTAGTAGTAGCAGTAGCAGTAGCAGCAGCAGTAGTAACAGTAGTAGCAGTAGTCTAGTAGTAATAGTAGCTGTAATAGCAACAATAGCCATTGAAGCAGCAGTAGTTGTTGTAGTAGTAGTGGCAGAAGTAGTAGAAGTTATAGTAGTTGTAGCAATAGTAGTAGTAGTAGTAGTAGTAGTAATAGGAGTAGCAGTAGTTGCAGTAGCAGTCGTAGCATTAGTAAGAGTGGTGGCAGTGGTAGAAGTAGTAGTAGCAGTTGTAGTAGTGGTTGTAATAGCAGTAGTAGCATGAGTAGTTGTAGTAGCAGTAGTAGTACTAGTAGTAGCAACAACAGTAGTAGTAGCAATAGTAGTAGTAAGTGGAGAAAAAGTAGTAGACACAGTAGTAGTAGTAGCAGTTGCCGTAGTAGTAAGAGTAGTTGTAGTAGTACTAGCAATAGTAGTAGTAGGTGAAGTTGTGGTAGTAGCAGTACCAGTAGTAGTGGTAGTTGCAGCAGTTGGAGAAAGAGGAGGAGTAGTAGCAGTAGCAGCGAGAGCAGCAGCAACAACAGCAACAGCAGTAGTTGTAGGAGAAGTGGTAATAGTAGTAGTATTAGTAGTAGTATTAGTAGTAGTAGTAGTAGTAGCAGAAGTAATGCTTGTAATAGTAGTGGTTGCTATAGAAATAGTAGGAGCAATAGTAACAGAAGCAGTAGTAACGGTAGTAGTAGTAGTAGTTGTAGCAGTTGCAGCAGTTGCAAAAATAGTGGTAGTGGTAGTAGTAGTAGTAAAAATATTGTAGTACCAGTAGTAGCAGTAGTAGTAGTAGCTCTAGCAATAGTAGTTGTAGTAGTAGCACTAGCAGTAGTAGTAGGAGTAGCAGTAGTTGTGGTAGTTGTAGTAGAAATAGAAGCAGTAGTAGGAGTAGCAGTGGTACTAGTAGCAGTAGCTGTAGTAGTAGGGGAAATAGTTGTTGTGGTAGTAGTAGTAGTCGAAGTAGTAGTGAAAGTAGTAGCAATAGTAGTTGTTGTTGTTCTTGTAGGAGTACTTATAGAAGTAGTAGTAGTAGCAGTACTAGCAATAGTTGTAGTTGTTGTAGTAGTAGTTGTAGGAGTAGTTGCAGTAGTTGTACTAGCATTTGTAGTAGTAGCAGTATTGGGAGTAGGAATAGATATAGTATTAATAGCAGTAGCATTCATAGTTATAGTAGGTGTTGTAGTAGTTCTTGGTGTAGTAGTTTTATTTGTAATAGTAGTAACAGTAGTCATAGTTGAAGTAGTAGAAGTAGTAGTAGTAGTAGTAATAGTAGTAGTAGTTTCAGAAGTAGTAGCAGTTGTTGTTGTAGCAGTAGTAGTTGTAGCAGTAATAGAAGTAGTAGTAATAGTTGTAGTGGTAGTAGTACTAGTAGTATTAGTACTAGTTTTTGTAGTAGTAGTTGTCTTAGTAGTAGAAGTAGTGGTAATATTCGTAGTAGTAGTAGCAGTAGCAGCGGCAGCAGCAACAACAATAGTAGTTATAACAGTGGTAGAACCAATTGCAGCAGCTGCTACACTAGTAGTTATTATTGTTGTAGTAGTAGTAGTAGTAGTAGCATATGCAACGATAGTAGAAGTAGATGTAATAGTATGAGTTGTACTACTAGCAGAAGTAGTAGTAGCGGTAGTTGTTGGAGTAGTTGTTGAAATAGTGGTAGTGGTAGTAGTAGTTGTAGTAGTAGTACTAGTAATAGGAGTTGGAAGTAGTACAGGTAGCAATCATTGTAGTAGTAGTCGTGGTGGTAATTGAAGTAGTAGTGGTGGTAATAGAAGTAGTAGTAGTGGTGGTGGTGGTGGTGGTGGTGGTGATAATAGAAGTAGTAGTAGTAGTAGCGGAAGGAGTTGTAGTTGTAGTAGTAGTAGTAGTATTAGTAGTTGTAACGATACTACTAGGTATAGTAGTTGTAGTAGTAGTAATAGTTGTCGTAGTAGTAGTAGCAGTAGCACTAGAAGTGGTAGTAGTAGTTGTGGGAGTACAAGTGGTAGTAGTAGTATCTATAGGAATAGTAGTAGTAGTAGCACAAGTAGGTGTAGGAGTAGTAGTAGTAATTTGACTACTACTGCTATTACTACTACTACTACTACTGCTAGCACTACTACTACAAGAACCACTATTACTGCTTCTACTACTAATACTACTACTGTTGCTACTGCTACTTCCGCTACTACTACTACTGTTACTATGACGGTAACAACAGTTACTACTTCCACTGCTATTTCTACTACTGCTGCTACTTCCATGACCTTTGCTACTATTGTTGCTACTACTACTGCAATAATTGCTACAACCACTTCAATTACTTATACAACCGCTACTACTGCGACTACAAATTCTACTATTTCTACAATTGCTATTATGAGTGATATTGCTACAAATACTGCTACTACTACTATTACTCCTGTAACAACAACAACAACTACTACTACTCTATCTCCTCCTGCTATTATTATTGTTACTGAATCTGAAATGACTACTGCAGCTGCTACTATTACCACAACTACTATTGCTGCTACTACTAGTAGTAGTAGTACAACTGTGACTGCTACTACTCCTACAACTACTACTACTACTACTGCTTCAACTGCAACTCCTCCTCCTCCTACTACTACTACTGCTACTGCTGCAACTACTACAACTACTGCAACTACTACTGCTATAACCAGCGCCACTGCAGCTACTCTTGCTATTAATAGTGCTACTACTATAACTACTACTGCTACTACTACTATTACTACTACTACTGCGGCTACTACTACTGCTACTATCACTACTACTATTACCACAACTACTTCTACAACTTCTCCTACCATTCCTCTACAACTACTACTACTCCTACTACTACAACTGCTACTACTAATACTACTACTACTACTACTTCTGCTACTGAAAATGCTACTACAACTAAAATTACTACTACAATATTATTATTTCTAATACTTCTGCTACAGATACTAACAGAATTACTACTACTACCACTACTACTACTACTACCACTACAACTACTTCTGCTACTACCCCTGCTACTACTGCTACTATTGCTACAACTTCTACAACAACTATTACTTCCACTGATACAACTACTGCTACAACTTCTACAATAACTACAACTGCTACTGCTACTACTACTGCTACCACTACCACTACAATAACTACTAGTTTTACAACTGCTACTATTACTGCTAAGATGACAGTCGCTATTGCTACTACTACTACTACTACTACTATTTCTGCTACCACTACTACTGTTGTTGCTACCACTACAACTACCACTACAATTTTTGCTGCTACTACTACTACTACTCCTATTTCTACTCCTACTACTACTCCAACTCTGTCACCGATTCCTGCTACTACTCTTACTCCTACTACTTCTACTACTAGAACTAGTACTACTAATTCTACTACTCTTGCTACTGCAACTAATTTTGCTGTTATTACTACTACTCCTTTTGCTACTGCTACTACTACTACTACTCCGTTACCAACACTAATGTTACTACGAATACTATTACTACTACTACTACTATTACTACTATTATTACTTCTTCTACTACTACTACTACTATTGCTGCTGCAGTAGCTACTGATATTGCTCCTACTACAATAGCTGCTACTACAGCTACTATTACTCTACTACTACGACTAGTACTGTTGTTATTGCTTCTGCTGCTACAACACAAATTTCTACTACTGCTACCACTACTACTATTGGTACTTTGACTACTGCTACTACTACTACGGCTACTACTGCTACTACCTTTACTTCTACTCCTAGAACGATAGCCAACGCTACTACTATTGCTACTTCTACTACTACTACTACTACTACTACTACTACTACTACTACTACTACTACTACTACTACTACTACTACTACTACTACTACTATTACTAGTACTACTACTACTACTACTACTACTATTACTTCTACTACTACCGCTGCTGCTCTTGCTGCTGCTGCTACGAATGCAGCTACTACTACTACTACTACTACTACTACTACTACTGAGACTGCTACTACTATTACTACTGAGACTACTACTACTACAACTACAACTTTGACTACTGCTTCTGCAATTCCTGCTATAGCAACTAATACTACTACTCCTTATACTAGTCGTACTACAACTACTATTGTAACTACAACTACTGCTACTACTACAGTGATTACTACTACTCGTGCTACTACTACCACTACTACGGCTGCTGCTGCTACTACTGCTACTATTACTACTACTATTGCTGCTGCTGCTACTGCTACTACTACTACTACTAGTCCTATAACAACTACCACAGTTACTACAGCAAGAACCAGTGCTACTACTACTACTGCTGCTGCTGCTGCTGCTATAAGTACTACTAGTACTACTACTACCACTACCACTACGACTAGTCCTACTACTACTACTGTGGCTACAAATACTATTACTACTACTCCGAGTAATACTATTACAGCTACTGTTGTTGTTGTTGCTGCTACTACTACGATTATTGTTGTTGTTGTTATTCCTACCACTACTACTACTACTATGACTCCTCCTACTACTACTACTACTGCTACCGCTTCTACTGCTACTACACTGCTTCTTCTTGTACTAGTATTGCTACTACTACTAGTACTAAAGCTACAGCTATTATTACTAACACAATTACTACTGCAACTACTACTACTGCCACTATTGCTACTGCTTCTACTAGTATTAAAAGTAACATAGCTACTATTGCATGTACTAATACTCTTACCACTACTACTACTACTACCACTACTATTCAAACTACTTCTACCACTAGTCCGACTACTATAACTACTACTACTACAACTACTACTTCTCCTACAATATCAACTTTACTACTTCTCCTACTAATACTGCTGCGGCTACTACTGCTAGTACTATAACTATGGCTACCGCTACTACTACTACTACAACAACCACTACTTCTACAACTGCTACTGCTGCTACTAGAGCTACTATTACTACTGCTACTACTACTTCTATTACTACAGCAACTCCTACTACTTCTACTACTACTACTCCACTACTATTGCAACTACTACTATTACTACTACTACTACTACAACTACTTCTTTTGCTACTACTACTACTACTCCTCCTAATACTACTACTGCTACTATAGCAACTATTGTTAATACTACTACTACTATAACTACTACTACTACTTCTACTGCTGCACCAGCTGCAATTGCAACTACCGCTACTTCTACTACTCCTACTATTACTACTGCTACTACTACTACTACTACTAAGACTACTACTGTGCTACTGCTGCTGCAACTACTCCAACTACTACTATGGCTACTAATACTGCTACTACTACTACAACTACAACTGCGTTGTAGTAGTAGTTGTAGTAGTAGTAGTGGAAGTAGTAGTAGTAGCAATAGTAGCAATGGTTGTAGTACCAGAAGTAGCTCTAATGGTAGCAACAATAGTAGTAGCAGAAGTAGTTGTAGTAGTAATAGTAATAGTAGTAGTAGCTGTATTAGTAGTGGTAGCAAGAGTAGTAGTAGTAGTAGTATTAGGAGTAGGAGCAATTATAATAGTAGTAGAAGTGTTAGTAGTAGTAGTCATAGTTGCAATAGCAGTATTGGTAGCAACAATAGTAGTAGTAGTAGTAATAGTCGTAGTAGTAGGAGGAGGAGGATAAGCAGCAGTAGTAGCAATAGTTGTTGTTGTATAGTTGTAGCAGTAGTAGCAGTAGATGTTATAGTAGTAGTAGTATTAGCAATAGTAGCAGTACCTGTAGTAGTAGTAGTATTAGTAGTAGTAGCGGTACCCGTTTTAGTAGTAGTAGTCATATTAGCAGGAGTAGCAGTAACAGTAGTTATAGTTGTAGTAGAAGTAAAAGCAAAAGTAGCAATGATAGTTGTAGTGCCAGTAATAGTGGTTGCAATTGTAGTAATACTAGTAGTATTAGTAGTAGTAGTAGCAACAACAATAGTAAAAGTAGTAGAAGAAGTTGGAGCTGAGTTATAACAGCAGTAGTAGTAGTACTAGTAGCAGCAACAGCAGCAGTATTTGTAGTAGTAGCAGTAATTTTAGTAGTTACAATAGTTATAGTTGTAGTTGAAGCAGTAGTAGTAGTAGTAGTAGCAGCAGCAAAATTAGTAGTCACAATAGTTGTAGTAGTTGTTATTGAATCGGCATAGGTAGTACCGGTAGCAGCAGTTGTAGTATTAGTAGTTGCAAAAGTTGTAGAAGTAGTAGCAGTGAAATTAGTAGAAGAATTAGTCGTAGTAGTAGCAGTAGTAGCAGCAGCAGCAGTAGTTGTTGTTGTTGTAGTAGTAGAAGCAATCGCAGTCTAGTAGCAGTAGTAGTAGTAATAGTTCTAGTAGTCGTAGGAGAAGTAGGGCAGTAGCAGCACTAGTCACAGCAGTGTCTACTGCAGTAGCTGTAGTAGTAGACGTAGTAGTAGAAGAAGCAGTAGTTGTTGCAATAGTAGTGGGATTAGTTGTTGTTGTTGTAGGAGAAGTTGTACTAGCAGCAGCACTAGTAGTAGCAGTAGCAACAAAAGTAGTAGTTGTAGTACTAGTAGTAGTACTATCAGTAGCAGTAGAAGCAGTAGTAGCAGTAGTTGTAGGAGAAGTAGTAATAATAGTATTAGTAATAGTGGTAGTACTAGCAGTAGTACTAGCAGTAGAAGTAGCAGTAACTACAAGAATTGTAGTCATAGTTGTAGTAGTAGTGTCATAGCAGCAGCAACAGCAGCAGCAATAGCAGAAGTAGCAGCAGCAATAGCAGAAGCATTAGTCATTGTAGCAGTAATAGTCATAGTAGGAGAAGCAGTAGTAGTAGTAGTAGGAGGAGTAGTAGTAGTAGTACATCTAGTTGCACAACGAGAAGTAGTAATAGCAGTAGCAGTAGTAGAAGTCATTGTAGTAGTAGTAGCAATACTAGCAGTTACTGTAGCTAAAGTAGCAATAGCAGTACAACTCTAGTAGTAGCAGTTGTACTAGCAGTAGTGGTGGTTGGTATAGTAGTAGCAGAAGTGGTAGTAGTAGTAGTAGTAGTAGTAGTATTAATAGTAGTTGTATTACTTATAGTAGTAGTATTAGTAGCAGAAATAGGAGTAGTACTAATATTAGTATTAGTAGTAGTAGTACAAGTAGCAGTAGTCGTAATAGTAGCAGCAGCAAGAGCAGTAGTAGTAGTAGTAAAAGTAGTAGTAGCAGTAGTAGCAGTAGCAGCAGAAGCAGCAGTAGTAATAGTAGTAGCTGTAGTCATAGTAGTAGCAACTATAGTAGTGGTAGTAATAACAGTTGTATCAGTAGTAGTAGCAGCAATAGTCGCCGTAGCAGTAGTAGCACTGGTAGTACTAGTAGTATTAGTAATAGTAGTATTAGTCATAGTAGTAGTAGCAGGAGAAGTAGTAATAGAAGCAGTTGTAGCAATAGTATTGGTAGAAGTTGTAGAAGTTGTAGTGTGGTAGTAATAGTAGTATTAATAGTAGTAGAAGTAGTAGTACTAACAGCATTAGTGGAAGAAGTAGAAGTAGTTATTGCAATAGTAGAAATAGTAGCAGTAGCTAAAGCATTAGTAGCAGTAGTAGCAATAGAAGTAGTTATAGTAGTAATAGTCGTAGCATTAGTAGCAGTAGTAGTGGTAGTAGTCGTAGAAGTAATAGTTGTAACAGAAGTAGTAGTAGTAGTAGTAGTAGTCATAGCAGCAATATTAATAGTCATAGTAGCAATACTTATAGTAGCAGTGGTAGTAAGAGCAATAGTAGTATTAATGGGTGTAGCAGTTAGCAAAGCTGGCAAGTGTAGTAGAAGTAGTAGTAGTAATAGAAGTGGTAGAAGTTATAGTAGTAATATTCGTAGTTGTAGTGGTAGTAGTAGTCGCAGTAGTCTTAGTAGTAGTAGTAGCACCATAGCAGTTGCAGTAGTAGTAGTAATATCCGTAGGAGTAGTGGTAGTAGTTGCTGTTGTTGTCGTAGCAATAGTAGCAGTAGTACCAGCAGTAACAGAAGTAGTAGTAGTAGTAATTGTAATTTTAGTGGCCGTCAAATTAGTGGTAGTAGCAGTGGCAGTAGTAGCAGTTATACTAGTTGTTGAAGTAATAGAAGTAGCAGTAGTTGTTGTAGTTGCAGTCAAAGAAGTGGTAACAATACTAGCAGTAGTCACCATAGTAACAATAGTAGTAGTAGTAGTAGTCGTAGCAGTAGTAGCAGCAATAATAGTAATAGAACTAGGAGGAGTAGTAGTTGCAGTAGTAGTAGTAGTAGTAATAGTAGTAGTAATGCTAGTAGTAGCAGTAGTAGTAGCAGCGACAGTAGTATTAGTTGAAGCAGCAGCAGTAGTAGCAGTGGTAATTTTAGTAGAAGAAGTAGCAGTAGTAGGAGCAGCAGTGGTAATATTAGTATTTGCTATAGTAGGCCTAGTACTTCCACTGCTACTGCTACTTTAAAAACTACTACTACTGTTATTACTATTGCTACTCCTACCACTACTACTACTCCTACTACTGCTACTATCAATACTACTACTGCTACTACTACAACTGATGCAACTAATGCTATTGCTACTACTACTACCGCTATTGCTACTACAGCTACGGATACAACTGCTACAACTACTACAAGTGCTGCTGCTACTACTACAATGATTACTACAACAACCACTAATACTACTACCGCTATTGCAGTTACAACTAGTAGTACTACTACTGCTCCTGCTACATGTACCGCAGCTACTACTACTGCTACTACTACGATTGCTACTCCAACTAATACTACTACCACTAATACTATAACTTCTACTACTTGTATTACAACTACTGCTACTACTATTTCTACTATTACTACTATTACTACTACTACTACTACTATTACTACTACTACTACTACTACTACTACTACTTCTAGTTCTATTACTACTTCTATTGCTACTACTGCTGCTACTGGTACTATTGCAGCTGCTACTGTTATAGCTACTATGATTTCTAATGCTACTATTGCTATCACTTCTTCGACGGCCACTACAACTACTACTGCTACAACAACTGCTGCTACTACTATTACTTCCACTACTTTCGCTACGACTATTACTATTGTTGCCAAAATAATAACAACAATAACAACAACTGCTACTACTACCACTATTGCTACCGTTAATTTGACTGCCATTAAAACTCTTACTGCTACTATTCCTATAACAACAACAACTGTTGCTACTACGACTGCTATTGCGAATATTACTACTAGAGCTTCAACTGCTTCTGCTACTACTATTACTACTGCTACCTCCTCTGATACTACTACAACTGCAACTTCCAATACTATTGTTGCTACTACTACCACTACTACTTCTACTGATGCTACAATGAGTATTACTGCCACCCCTACTCATACTTCTTCTTTTGCTACAACATTACTAACGCTAGTATTACTACTGCTACTGCTATAACTGCTACAACTGCTACTCCTGCCACTTCAGCTACAAAGCCTACTACTACTATGATTGCCACCACTACTATGACTGCTACTTTTGCTACCAATGCTTCTGCTAATACTACTGAAACTGCTGCTACTACAATAACTATTGCTACTTCTGCCACTAATGCCACTAAGTACTATTACTGCTACAACTTCTATAGTTGCTACCAATACTACAACTACTACTACCACTACTACTAATACTACTATTACTACTACTACTACTACTACTATTGCTACTATCACTATTGCTATTGCTACTACAACTACTGCTGCTACAACTTCTACAACCACTACTACTACAACAGTTGCTGCAACAACTGCTACAACTACTACAGTTGCTGCTATAATTGCTACTACTACTACTATTGCTGCTGCTAGTACTACGACTACTACAACAACTATTAATACTACCACCGCTGCTACTACTATTACAGCTACTACTACTACTTCTCCTACTATAACTATCGCTGCAACTACTACTGCTACTCCAACTAATATAACAAATACTACTGATGCTATGACTACTACTACTACTACTTCTACTTGTAGTTCTATTACTACTACTGCTGCTACTTCTACTGCTACTACTGCTACGACTGGTACTACTACTACTACTGCTACTATAGTTACCATTGCTACTACGACTACCACTTCTTTGATAGCCACTACGACAACTACTGCTACAATAACTACTGCTGCTCTTATTACTTTTACAACTACTGCTACTACTGCTACTATTACTATAACAACAACAATAATAACAATTACTACTACTATTGATACTACTGCCACTACTGCCACTACAAATTTGACTCCCACTAAAATTATTGCTGCTACTACTACTACTTCAACTACTACTATTACTACAGCTGTTATTGCTACAAGAACAACTACTACTGCTATAACGACTACTACCACTACACCTAAAGCTACTTCTACTATAGCTGTAGCTACAGCAATTACTACTAGTGCTACTACTACTACAACTACTACTCCTGCTATTACTACAACTCCTACTACTACTGCTGCTACTACTACTACAGTGACTACTACTACTATTACTACAGCTACTGCTACTACTACTACTACTACCTCTACTACTATAATTACTGCGATAACTACTACACTACTACTACAACTACTTCTACACTACTACTACTACCATTGCTCATACTGCTGCTACTACTACTACTATACTACTACAGCTACTACTGCTAGTACTGCTAATACTATTGTTGCTACTACTATACTACTACTAGTACAATTACTTATACTACTACTCCTTATATGACGCCAAATACTAGTACTATTATGAATAGTACTACTACTACTACTACGATTCCAAATAATACAACACTACTGGTACAGCTAATGCTACTCCTACTACTGCTGCTGTTGCTACCACTATTCGTACTCCAACTCCTGCTGCTACTACTACTACTACCAATACTGCTACTCTTACTATTGCTAT
Source organism: Trichopus zeylanicus subsp. travancoricus (assembly GCA_005019695.1). NCBI lineage: Eukaryota > Viridiplantae > Streptophyta > Magnoliopsida > Dioscoreales > Dioscoreaceae > Trichopus > Trichopus zeylanicus. Next base: position 54,866 of record RXID01016346.1, on the reverse strand, counting down.
GGCAACTACTACCACCACTCCAACTACTACTACTCCTAGTACCACTCCTACTCCAAGCCGTACTACTATTGCTACTGCTGCCATGGCTACTAGTACTGATAATACTACTACTACCATGACAACTACTACTACTGCTGCTGTCGCTACGACATCTGCTACTGCTACTGCTACTTTTGCTACTGCTGCTACAGCTACTACTACTACTGATCCTGTTTCTCTTGCTACTACTGCTACTACTACTCCTACTGCTACTACAGCTACTACTCCTACTGCTTCTGCTGCACCTGCTACTATAGCTACTACGGCTCCTACTACACCAACTACTACTAATAATACTATTATTACTTCTACTACTACTGCTCCTATTGCTACTACTACTGTAAGTAATGCTACTATTATTGCTACTACCTCCACTATGGCTACTACAATTGCTGCTACTACTTCTACTACAACTAGTACTGCTACTACTGCTGCTGCTACTACTACTACTACTACTACTACTACCACGGCTACTACTACTACTACTACTACTACTACGACTCATGCTACAACTGCCACAATTGCACTGATACTACTACTACTACTAACACTAGAACTGCAACAACAACAACTACTACTATTAAAACTACTACTTCTACTACAACTACTTCTACTATGACAACTACTACGAGTATTGCTACTACTACTGCTGTTGCTGCTGCTGCTGCTGCGACAACAACAACTACTGCTGCTGCTACTACTACTACAACCATTACTACTACCACTACTAATACTATTACTACTACTACTACTACTACAACTACTCCTACAACTACTCCAATGACTACTACTGCAACTACTCCTACAACTACTCTAACGACTACTACTACAACTACCTCTACCACTACTTCTCCTACTACAAGTATGACTTCTACTGCTACTAGTGCTTCTAATTCCACTTCTACCACTACTACTACTACTATTACTAAAACAACTACTACAACAACAACTACTACTATTACTACTACTACTCACACTACAACTACTACTATTACTACTACTACTGTTGTTGCTACTACTACTACTACTACTACTACTAAAAATAGTACTACTACCACTACTACTCATACTACTACTACAACTTCTGCTACTAAAATAACTTCTCCTACCACTACTATTACGACTACTACTACGACTGCTACTAGTGCTACTATAACTACTCCTACTCCAACTAGTACTACAACAACTACTACTACAATGGCTACTGCTACATCTACAACTACTACTACTCCAATTGCTACCACAACTACCGCAACTACTGCTTCTACTAATAATGCTCCCACTACTACTACTATTCTTACTCCTACTTCTAATACAGCTACTACTAATACTCCTACTACTACCACTACTATTGCTACTACTACTCCTACTCCAACTCCCACTGCTACCACTACTGCTGCTACTAATACTACTAGCGATACTGCAACTACTACTCCTACTACCACTCCTACTCCAACACCAACTACTACTACTACTACTACTGTTGCTACTAGTACAATAACAACAACTGCTACTATTGCTACTATTTCTGCTACAACTACTACTGCCACTACTATTTCGACTACTACTACTACCGCTGTCGCTGCTGCTGCTGTTGCTTTATGGTTCATACTGCTGCTGCTATTACTACTACTGCTACTACTGCTGCCACTAATATTCCAACCGCTACTACTTCTACTAATACTTCTGCTCCTATTGCTCCTACAACTACTATTGTGGCTACTACTACAGCTACTACTACTACTGCTAATACCGATCCTGCTGCTACTATTACTACTACAACTGGTACTACTAGTACAACCACTTCTACCATTGTTGCTACTATTGCTACTACTATTGATACCACTACCACTACTACTACTACTAGTACTACTATTACTACAACTATCACTAGTGCTGCTGCTACTGCTACCACTATGACTACTACTATAGCTGCTACTATTACTACCATAATAACTGCCATTGCTACAACTACTGCAACTACTGCTGTGGCTACTACAACACAACACTACTGCTACTACTACTACTACAGCTGCTGCTGCTGCTGCTACTTCTACTACTACAACAATAACTACTACCACTACTACTACTATGGTTGTTATTGATACTACTACTACAACTCCTACTATTTCTCGTCATACTACAACTACTACTACTACTGCTGCTGCTACTGTTGCTACTACAGATCCTACAATTTCTCCTAATACTACAACTACTGCTACTACTACTACTGCTACTGTTGATACTGCTGCTTGTACTACTACAATTACAACTACAACTACTGCTAATGCTACCACTACCCTTGTTGCTCCTACCGCTACAAATTGTAATACTACTACGACAACCAATTCTACTATTGCTACTACTACAATTGCTACTACTGCCGCTACCACAACAACCACCACCACTACTACTACTACTACTACTACTACAACAACAACTTCTACTGCTACCACATTACTAGTTCTACTACTACTACGATTTACACTACTACCACAACTAGTACTCCAACTGTTGCTGCTGTTGCGGCTACTACTACAACTACCCCTACTAATACTACTACTACTGCAACTACTTCGACTACTTCTGCTATTATTACGCCTACTCCTACTCCTATGACTTCTACCACTCCTACTACTACTGCTAACCCTACCCCCACTACTACTACTACAACAACAACAACAACAACAACAACTACTACTACTACTATTATTACCACAACTACTACTACAACAACAACAACTACAACTTCTTCTTCTACTACTAGTATACTACTACTACTACTACTATTATTACCACAACTACTACGACAACAACAACAACTACAACTACTTCTTCTACTACTAGTATAATTGCTACTACTACTCCTACTACTACTAGTTCTACTCCTACTACGACTCCCACACGAACACCTACTCCTACTACTACTCCTACTACTATTCCTACGTGTACACCAACTCCTACTACTACTACTACTCCTACACATACTGCTTCTACTACTACTACAAAAACTACCGCTCCTACCCCTACTCCTACTACTATTATTGCTACTAATACTACTGCTACTACCCCGACTACCACTACAACTACCACTACCACCACCACCGCCACCACCACCACTACTACTACTACTACTACTTCTACTACTAGTACAATTGGTACTATTACTACTCCTACTACTACTGCTAGAAATCCCAACACCACTACTTCCACTACTACGAGTACTACTACTAATACTGACCTCCTACTACTTCTACTACTTCTTATACAAGAACTTCTATTGCTCCGACTACTACTACTACGCTTGGCACTCCTACAACTTCTACGACTTCTACTCCAACTACTACTACTACTAATACGACGACTACTACTACTACTATTGCTACTGCTACTACTATTATGACTACTCTTACTGCAACTACAACTCCTACTACTACTACTACTACTCGTACTAATACTACTACCCCAAACACTCCTAATCCTACTACTATTGCAACAACTGCTACTGCTACTACTACTACTACTAGGACTACTACTATGTTACTAGTAGCATAACTGCTACTACTACGACTTCTTCCACAACTTTTGCTTGTACTACTATTATGAATACTACTACTACGACTACTTCTACAACTAAAGCTACTACTACTGTTGCTGCTATAACTACAATTACTACTACTAATACTACTGGTACTACTACTACCACTACTATAACCCCTACTACTTCCCCTACTCCAACTCAAACCACTTCTACTGCCACTACTACAATAGCTACTACTACTACTACTAAAACTACTACTACTACTACCATGACTACTACTACTACTACTAGTACAATTGCTACAACTACAACTCCTACTACTACTGGTACTGCCGCAAGTAATACTAACACAATAACAATAACGACTACTGCTACTACTATTACTACTACTACTACTACTACTACTACTATTCCTACTACTAGTCCTACTACTGCTACTACTACTACTATTATGAATACTACTACTACGACTACTTCTACAACTAAAGCTACTACTACTGTTGCTGCTATAACTACAATTACTACTACTAATACTACTGGTACTACTACTACCACTACTATAACCCCTACTACTTCCCCTACTCCAACTCAAACCACTTCTACTGCCACTACTACAATAGCTACTACTACTACTACTAAAACTACTACTACTACTACCATGACTACTACTACTACTACTAGTACAATTGCTACAACTACAACTCCTACTACTACTGGTACTGTCGCAAGTAATACTAACACAATAACAATAACGACTACTGCTACTACTATTACTACTACTACTACTACTGCTACTACTATTCCTACTACTAGTCCTACTACTACTACTACTATTCCTCCTCCTCCTCCTCCTACTACTACTACACTCCTACTACTAATACCACTACTACTACTACTACTACCTCTGCTACTATGACTAATACTACTACTTCTACTACTACTACAATTAAGACTACTCCTACTGCTATTACTACTCTTACCACAACCACCACTACTTCTATTACTACTCATACTAATACTACCACTCCAAACACCCCTACTGGTACTACTACTACCATGACTACTACTACCACTACCGCTAATCCTAATCAAATTACTACAACAACTACTACTACTATTGCTGCTGCTGCTACTAGTACAATAACTACTACTACTTCTACTACTACTCCTGCTACTACTACTACTACCACTACTACTACTACTACTACTACTACTATTTCTACTACAACAACTACTGCGGCTGCTACTACACAATAGCTACAACAACAACAACAACAACTACTACTACTCCTTCAACTTCTACTATTACTACTGCTACTCCAACTACTACTACAACAGCAACAACAACTACTACTACTACTACTTCTACTTCTACTACTAGTACAAATGCTACTGGTACTAGTGCAACAACAACTACTACTACTATGAATACTACTACTACGTCTACTACAACTACAGGTGCTGCTACTGCAACTCCGACTACTATTCCTACGCCTTCTCCTACTACTACTTCTATACCTACTGCTATTACTCCCACAACAACTGCTACTGCCACTAATACGCCAACTCGTACGGCTAATACTACTCCTTTAACTATTGCTACCCATATGCCAACTACTACTACTCCTACGATGACTCCTGCACCAACTCCTACTACTACAACTGCTACTACTTGTACAACTTTAAGTACAACTACTACAACTATTGCTACTACTACTACAACTACTACTACAACAATAACTACTGATACTAATACTATTGAAAATAACAAAACTACTACTACACCTACAACTACAACTACTAAGACTACTACTCCTACACTTACTCGTACTACTACTGCTTCTACTTCAACAACAACAACTACTAGTACAGCTATTACAAGTAATATTACTACTACTACTATTACTACTGCTGTTGCTATGGCTACTACTACTGTTGCTGCTTCTATTGCTACTATTATTGCTACAACAACAACTACTACTACAACTATTGCTACTACTGCTGCAACTACTACTGCACTACTGCTACTACTAGTACTACTACTGCTACAACAACAACTACTACTCCTACTCCTACTCCTACTTCTGCTTGTACTCCTACACCTACTGCTGCTACTACTACTCCAACTACTATGACTACTACTGCAACTACCACACCTACTCCAACTCCTACTAATACTACTGCTACTACCACAACAACAACAACAACAACAACAACTACTACTACTACTGCTGCTGCTGCTACTACTACTATTACTACTACAATTGCTACTACTACTACAATTAAGCCTACACCTACTGCTACTACAACCCCTACTACTACTCAGATAATTACTACTACTCCAAACACTCCTACTACTACTACTACTACTACTACTACAACTACTGCTACTACTACAGTATTACTACTACTACTCCTCCTACTACTACTAGTAATACTACTACAACTACTACTACTCCTACACCTGCTACTAGTACTACAATGGCTACTACTACATTACTACTAGTATAACTGCTACTTCTACTACTACTCTTTCTCCTACTGCTACTACTACTGCAACTATTACTACTGCTGCTGCTACTGCTACCACCATAACAACTACTACTACTCCAGCTACTATTTCTGTTACTTCTCCTACTACTACTACTACTTCTACTACTACTACTACTACGACTGCTACTCCTACTGCTGCTGCTTCTACTACTACAGCTAATCCTGGTTCTCTTGCTGCTACTGCTTTTGCTATTCCTACAGCTACAATAACTACTTGGACTTCTGCACCTGCTACTACAACTACTACTTCTGCTGCTGCTGTTTCTATTGCTATTACTGCTAGTACGGCTCAAGCTACTCCTACTCCCATTGTTGTGACTATTAGCACTATTATTGGTACAACTACTACCACTGCTTCTACTATTGCTACTACTACTACTACTACTGCTATTACTACAACTGCTACTACTGCTGCTGCTACAACAACTACTACTACCGCTACTACTGCAACAACAACAACTACCACTACAACTCCTATTACTACTTCTACTACTACTATGATTTATACTACTACCACTAATACTACTACAATTGTTGCTACTATTGCTGCTACTACTGCTACTAATACTGCTACCACTACTACTATAACTGCTTCTCCTACTACTACTATTACTACTACTACTACAACTACTACCACTACTACTACTCCTCCTACTCCTACTACTACTGCTACAACTACTACTAGTATTACTTCTAATACTTTTACTACTACTACAACCGTTACTATTACTACTACAACTACTACTACCACTTATGCTAATACTACAATTCCAACTCCTACTACTTCTATCACTCCAACTACATCTAGTACCCCTACTGCAATAACAACAACAACTACTACTACTAAAAGTACTACTACTAAAAATACTACTACTACTATTACTACAACTAGAACTACTACTACTACTACTACTACTACCTCTACTACTTCAATTACTAATACAACTGCTACTATCAATACTCCTACTACTACTGATACAACTACTACTAATACTAACACTATTACCACTACTACTACTCCTACTACAACTCCCAATCATACACAAACTTCTACTGCTACTCCTACTACTGCCCCTACTACTAAACCAATAGTTACTACAACAACAACAACAACTACTACTACTACTACTACTACGACAACCATTCCTACCCCAACTCCTACTGCTGCTATTGCTACTACTACTACTGACACTACCACAACTACTACAACAACTATGACAACTACGACTACTACTCCTGCAACTACTACTGCTACTACTATTACTACTATAATTTCTACTACTACTATTATTACGACTACTCATTATGGTTGTACTACTACTACTACTTATAGTACAACTCCTACCACTTCAACAACTACAACCCCAACTACTACTCCTACTATAACTCCAACTAATACCACTACGAATCCCACTACTACTACTACAACTACTGTTGCGCCAACTCTTATTGCTACTACTACACCTACTACTACTACCACTTTACTACAACTACGACTAATACTAAGACTCCTACTCCAACTCCTACAGTTTCTGTCATTCCTACTACTCCTACTACCCAACACTAGCTACTACTACTACTACTACTAAAATCACTACTACTACCACAACAACAACAACTACTACTATTACTAAAGCTACTACTGCTACTACTACTTCTTCTACTACTTCTATTACTAGTACAATTGCAACTACCACAGCTCCTACTACCACTAGTACTACTATTACTACTACAACAATTACTACTAAAAGTACTACTAAGACTTCTACTTCTACAACTACTACTACTTCTACTACTATTACCACAACCATAATAACTACTAGTACTTATTCTACTACTTCAATTACTAGTACAATTGCTACTACCACTACTCCTCCTACTACTACTACTATTACAACTACTAATAGTAACACCACTACCACTACTACTACACCTACTACTACTACTGCTGCTATTACTGCTATTGCTACTACTACTACTACTATTACTACAACTTCTATTGCAAATACAACTACTGTCGCTACTGGTGCTACTGATACCACTACTCCTACTACTTTTCCAACGACTACTATTACAGCTACTACTACCACTGCTGCTACTACTACTACACCTTCTACTACTATTACTACTTCTACTACTACCGCTACTACTACTACTACTACTACTATAACTACTTCTGCTACTACTACTACTACTCCAACTCCTTCTGCTTCTATCACTCCTACTACTCCAACTACCCTACACGAACTACTACTACTACTCCTACTAAAACAACTACTACTATAACAACAACAATTGGTACTATTATTACTAAAACTACTACTACCACTACTACTACTTCTTCTACTACTTTGATTACTAGCATAACTGCTACTACCACTACTCCTACTACTATTGGTACTAATATTAATAATACTAACGCTACTACTACTACTAATACTCCTTCTCTGACATGAACTAGTACTAATGCCCCTACTCCTAATCCTATGGCTACTACAACTACTCCTACTCCTACTACTACTACTGCAACTACCACTCCTACTCCAACTCCTACTGCTACTACTACTACTACTTCTACAGCTATTACCATAACAACTACTACTACTATTACTACTACTACTCCTCCTCCTCCTACAACAACAACAACAATAATAACTACTACTACTGCTACTATAATTGCTACTACTACTATTACCTTCACTCCTACTGTGAGTACTACTCCTATTACAACTACTACTACCGCTACTACTACTTCTACTATTACAACTCCTTCCACTCCATCAGCTACAACCCCAACTTCTACTCCTAGTACAACTCCTGCAAATACTTTGACTACTCCAACCGCTATACTCCTACAACTACTACTCCAACTCCTACTGCTACTACTACACCTACTACTACTACTGCCACCACTACTACTACCTGTACTGCTAGTACTACAACAACAATAAAAAATACTACTACTACTACTGCTACAACAACTACTCCTACTAAAATAACTCCTACTACTTCTGCTTGTATTATGACATTATTACTACTTCTACTACTACTACTACTACTACTACTACTCCTACTATTTCTACTAATACTACTATTACTACTACAATTACCACTACTACAACTACTACTACCGCTCCTATGAACTACTACTACTTCTATTACTACAATTATTACAATTACTACTGCTAATACTATGACTAATACTACAACTAATACAACAACTACTATCGTTGCTGCTTCTTATACTGCAACAATAACAACAACAACTACTATTGCTGTTACTATGATTACAGCAACACCTACTACTGCTACTTCTAGTACAATTATTACTACGACTACTACAACTAGTAATACTAAAATAATACTACTGTTGCTACTACTGACACTACTACTACTACTATTTCTGCTACTAATACTCCTACTGCTGTCGCAACCAATTTCGCTATTACTACTTATATTATAACTACTGCCATTAGTACTATTTTAGCTATAACTACTGCTGCAATGAATGTGGCTACTATCGCAACTCCCACTACTATTACTACTACTACAACTACTATTACCACTACTGTAGCAACTACTACTACTACGGCTACTCCTGCTACTACTACTATAGCTACTACATCTACTACTATTACTGCAACTTCTATAGCTAATACAACAACTATCACTACTGCTGCTACTGCTACTAACGCTCCTACTACTTTTTCCAATACTACTACTACTGCTACCAATACTACTACTACTTCTACTTCTACTACTACTACTACTATAACTATTACTGCTGCTGCTGCTATCACTATTGCTACTGTTGTTGTTATTGCTGCAACAACTACTGCTGCTACTAGTACTACTACAGCTTCTACTCTACAGCCATTACTAATGCTATCACTTCCACTACTTCCACCACTAGTACTACAGGTACTACTCTTGCTGCTTCTACTACTGCCACTATTGCCACTACCACTACTACTACTCGTACTGCTACTACTACTACTTCTACTACTACTACTGCAACTGCTATTGCTATGACTACAAGCACTCCTACTGCTACTACAACTACTCCTACTCTTACTACTAGTATTATTGTAATTATAGGAGAAGTAGAAGTAAACATAGAAGTAGTACCATTACTACTACAGTAGTTGTAGTTGTTGTTGTTGTTGTTGTTGTTGTTGTAGTAGTAGTAGTAGTAGTATCAGTTGCAGTAGTAGTAGAAGCAACAACAGCAGTAATAGTAGTAGTAAAAGTATCAACATCGATAGTTATAGTAGCAATAGTAATAAAAGTAGTACCAGCAGTAGAACTAGTAGTAGTAGTAGCAGCAGTAGATATAGTAGTAGGAGAGGTAGTTAGAGTAGCAATAACAGTAGTAGTAGTAGTAGTAGTAGTAGTAGTAGTAGTAGTAGTAGGAGAAGTAGCAGTTGTAGTAGTTGTGGTAGTAGTTGTAGTAGCAACAGCAGTAGTAGTAGCAGCAGCAGTAGAAGTAGTAGTAGTACTAGTTATGATACTAGCAGTAGCAAAAGTTCTATTAGTAGTAGTAGTAGCAGTACCTGTAGTTGTAGCAGAGGTAGTAGTATGAGTAGTTGCTATAGTTGTAGGCGAAGTAGTAGTAGTAGTAGTAGTAGTAGTAGTAGTAGTTGCAGTAGAAGTAGTTGTAGAAGTCATACTATTAGTAGCAATAGTAGCAGTAGTAGCAGCAACAGCAGTAGCAGCAGCAGCAGCAGCATCAGTAGTAGTAGTAGTAGTAGTAGTAATAGTAGTGGCAGTAGGAGAAGTAGTAGTAGGAGCCGTGGCAGTAGTGGTACTCGTAGTAGTATTAGTAGTTGAAGCAGGAGTAGCTACAGCAATAGTAGTAGTTATAGTTGAAGCAGTAGCAGTAGTAGCAGTTGTACCTGTAATAGTAGTAGTCGTTGTAGTAGTAGTAGCAGTAGCAGTTGTAGAAGTAGCAGTTGTGGTTGTAGTAATTGTAGTGGTAATGGTAGTAGCTATTGTTGTAGACGCAATAGTAGTAGTAGCAGTAGTTGTATTAGTACTAGCAGTAATAGCAGTAGTGGTTGTAGTAGCAATAGTTGTTGTAATAGTAGCAGTAGTCGGGGCAATAGTAAAAGTAGTAGTAGTTGTAGCAGTAGTAGTCGTAGTAGTAGCAGTAGCAGTAGTAGTAGTAGAAGTAGTATTAGCAGAAGCAGTACTAATAGTAGCAGCAGTAGCAGTCGTAGTTAGTAGTAATAGTGGTAGTAGTGGTAGAAGTAGTAGCAGTAGTACTAGTAATAGTAGCAGTTGCAGTAGTAGCAGTAGCATCAATAGTAGTAGTTGTTGTAGTAGTAGTAAAAGTAGTACTAGTATTAGCAGCAGTATTAGTAGTAGTTGTTGCAGTAGTAGTAGTGTAGTAATAGTGATAGTAGTCGTAGTAGCAGTCATAGTAGTAGTAGTAGCGGTAGTAGTTGTAGTAGTTGTAGAAGTTGCCGCAACACTCGTAGCCGTAGTAGTAGTTGCAGCAGTAATCATAGCAGAGTAGTAGCAATAATAGTAGCAACAATAGTAATAGTAGCAGTAGTAGTAACAACATTAGCGGCAACAATAGTTGTAGTAGTACTAGTGGAAGTAGAAGTAGATGTAATATTTGCAATAGTAATACTAGTAATAGTTGTAGGAGGAGTAGTAGTAGTAGTAGCAGAACTAGTTGAAATAATAGTAATAGTATAAATTATAGTGGTAGTAGTAATCATAGTAGTACTATTAATAATAGTAATCGTAGTAGTACTATTAGTAATAGTAATAGTTTTGGTAGGTGTATTGCGAGTAGCAGTAGCAGCAGATGTAGTAGCAATAGTAGTAACAGTAGCAGTAGTATTAGTCGTAACAGTAGTAGAAGCAGCATAAGTAGTAGTAGTAGTACTAGCCATAGAAGTGGTAGAATTAGTAATAGCAAAAGTAGTAGTACAATTGCTACAACTTCTACTGCAACTACCATAATGGCTACGAGTGCTGCTTCTACTTCTACAACTACTACTACTTCTTCTACTACTACTAGACTACTACTACTTCTACTACACGACTACTAGTAGTATTATTTCCAATACTACTACTAATGTTACTACTACTGCTACTTCTACTTCTGCTACTACTACTGCTACTGCTATTACTACAACCATTACTACTCCTATTACTACTACTACAACCACTAGTACTACTATGACTACTACTACCACTACTACTACTTTCACTACTCCCACTACTACTACTACTACTACTTCCACTCCTATGACTAGTACAACTACTACTTCTATTACTACAATTATTTCCATTACTACTACTACTACTACGACTAATACTACTACTACTACTACTATTGCTACTGCTACTACAACTACTACTTCCGTTGCTGCTTCTACTAGCACTACTACTGCCATAACTATTACAACTACTACTATTGCTACTACGATAAGTAGAACTACTAGTACTAGTACTACTAATACTACTATAAATACTACTACTGCTACTGTTGATACTACTACTAATTCTGTTACTACTACCACTATTATTGTTGCTGCTCGTTTCGCCATTACTACTGCTACAACAACTATTGCTACTAGCACTACTTCGATTATAACTACTGCTACTACTGTTGCTACTACAACAACAACTACTACTACTACCACCATTGCTATTACTACTACAACTACTACCACTACTGCTGCGGCTACAACTGCTCCTACCACAGCTACTACTACTACTGCTGCTGCTGCTATTAGTACTGCTACTACTAGTTTCACTATTAGTGCTACTACTGCTACTTCTAGTACAACTACTAGTTCTGCTACTTGTACTAGTTCTGCTACTACTACTACTTCTGCTACAACTACAGCTACTACTACTGCTACTACGACTGCTACTACTACAACTACTACTACCGTAGTACTAGTACAACTGCTACTAATTCTACTATTAATGCTACTGCGGCTACTACTATTACTGATACTACTACTACAACTTCGGCTACCACTACAACTATTGCTATTATGACTTTTATTACTATTGCTACTACTACTAATACTATTACTACTGCTAGTACTACTACTGCTACAACAAATAATACTACTACTACTTGTACTACTCCTATAGCTACTGCTACTACTACTGCAATTGCTGCTACCACTCCTACTTATATTACTACTACTATAGTTACTACTACTACTACAGCTACTACTACTACTACTTCTACTACTACTACAGCTACTACTACTCCTGCTACAGCTACTACTGGCACTTCAACTATTACTACAACTACTACTACCACTGCTTCTACAACTAGTTCTACTACTGCTACAGCTACAGCTGCTACTGCTAATACTATCACTACTAGTATAGCTACTACTTCTACTATCGCAACTGCTACGAATATTTCTACTACTACTTCTACTACTGCTTCAACTGCTACTGCTACTTTTACTTCTGCTACTACTAACACTATTTCTATTACTATGACAACTACTGCTAGCACTACTGTGACGACTACTACGACAACAACAATAACTACTACTACTTTACCTACAAGAACAACCACTACAACTTCTCCTAGTACTACTACCGCTGCTGGTACTACTATTGCTACAACTGCTATTACTGCTCCTACTAATAAGAGTACTATTATGACTTCTACAACTGCTACTGCTGCTATGGCTACCTCTGTTGATACTACTACTACTACAATTACTACTACTACTACTACTACTTGTCAAACTACTAATACTGCTACTACCATGGCTAGTATTATTGCCGCTATTGCTACTACTACTACTCCCGCTACTACTGCTAGTACTTATTCTATTACTACTATTACTACTACTACTCCTGCTATTTCTATTATTACTACAACTGCTACTACTACCCATGCTACTACTACTACTACTACTACTACTACAACTGCTACTACAACTACTACTGCAACTACTACTACTACTACTACTACAACTGCTACTACAACTACTACTGCAACTACTACTACTACTAATTCTACTACAACTACTGCTACTACTACTGCTACTACAACTGCTACTATAACTGCAGTTACTACTACTCCTACAGCTACTTAGATTAAAGCTACTACTAGTTCTACTATTAATGCTACTACTGCTACTTCTGCTACTACTTATTTTGCCACCACTACTATTTCTGCTCTAACTATTGCTACTACTAGTGCTACTACAACTGCTACTCCAATTGTTACTATAACTACTACTACTATAGCTACTACTAGTTCTACTATTAATGCTATTACTGCTACTACTATTACTGATAGTACTTGTACGACTACTACTGCTACAACTACAATTATTGCTATTACGACTTCTATTACAACAACAACTACAAATACTACTTATGGAACTAGTACAACTACTACTACTTCTCCTACCACTTCTACAACTACAACTACAACCACGACTAGAACTACTGCTACTACTACTACTGTCTTTACTGGTACAACTTGAGCAACAACTACTACTGCTCTTTCTCCTACTGCTACTACTATTGCTACTTCTACTACTACTACTAAAACTGTGACTACTACTACTACTACAATAGCTGCGACTACTACTGTTACTTCTACGACTAGTACTACTACCACTACAACTACTGGAGATACTCCTGCGATGACTGCTATTGCTCCTGCTGCTACTGCCACTACAACTGTTCCAACTCTAACTACTACTAATACTACGACAACTACTACTGCTACTGCGGCCACTACTACAACTACTATTGGAACTACTGCTACTACAACTACCACAACTACTACTACTACTTCTACAACGACTAATACTACTGCTGCTGCTACTAATCCATCTTCTACAACTACTGCTCATACTACAACAGATACTACAACTACAATTGCTACAACTTTGACAACTGTTACTACTATTGCTACTATTGCTACAATTACTATAGCTAGTACAACAACAACAACAACAACAACAATGACTACTACTGCTACTGCAGCAGCTGCTGCTATTGCTGTTATTGCTGCTACAACTACAGCAACCATTACTACTACTGCTACTACTATTACTATAGCTACTTTTACTACAGCTACTTCTACTACTACTACTGCCACTTCTACTACTGCTACTACTGCTATTACAACAACTAATTTTGCCACTACTTCTGCAACTACTACTGCTTCTACTACTACTGCTGCTGCTATTGACACTACTACTGCTACTAACACTACTACTACTACCACCACCACTACCACTACTACTACTACTACTACTACTACTTATTGTACTACTATTACTAAACTACTACTTCTTTTACTACTACTACTGCTGTTGCTACTACTATTACAGCTATTGCTACTACTACTACCGCTGCTACTACTTCTGCTTTTGCTACTATAGCTACTATCGCTACTATTACAACGACTACTACAACTACTACTGCTACTACCACTATAGCTCTGCTACTACTGCTAGAACTGCTACTACTACTACCAATACTAATGCTACTTCTAGTATTACTATGACTATTGCTATGACTCCTGCAACTACTGTTACTACTGTTAAAACTGCTACTACAGCATTGCTACTTCTACTACTACCACTACTACTACTACTGGTTCTACGATTGCTACTACTATTACTACTACTGCTACTACTATTGCTACCACTTCAGTTGCCACTACTACTGCTACCACTACTGCTGCTGCTACTACTACTATGGCCACTGCTACTGCTAATACTACTACAATTGCTAGTACTGCTACTATTGTTGCTCCTCCTACTACTACTGTTACTTCTGAAACTACACCTACTACGACAACAATAACAACAACACGTACTACTACTGCTACTGTTGCTGCTACTGCTACCCCTTCTACTACATCAACTACAATTCATGTTGCAGCTGCTGTTGCTATTGATGCCGCATCTATTACTAATGCTGCTGCTTCTAGTACTACTACGCTACTACAACTGCTAGCACTTCTATTACAACTATTACTGCTACTATAAGCATTGCTACTACTACTACTACAACTACTGCTACTACTACCACTGCTACTACTACTATTGTCGCTGCCACTATAACTATTACTATTGCTGCTGTTGCTGCTGATGTTGCTACTACTACTTCTGCTATTACTAACACTACTCGTACAGCTACTACTATTACTACTACTGTTACTACTATGACTACTGCTACTACTACTATGACTACAACAAAAACAATTACTACCACTACAACAAGTAATACTGTTACTGATCCTTCTGGGATTGCTACCACTATTGCTACTGCTACTACTAATACTACTACAACAACTGCTGCTACTACTACTACTACTAATGGTACTATTCCTGCTACTACCACAACTGCTCCTACTGCTGCTACTACTACTATTGCTACAACTACAACAACAACCACTACTCCTCCTATTGTTGCTACTACTCCTGCTTCTGCTACTACTCCTCGTACTAGTACTATTACTACTAATAAAACTACTACCACTTTGGCAGCTGCTAGAACTACTGTTACTACTATTGCTACTACAACTGCTGCTACTGCTACTGCTACCCCTGCTACTACTACTACAACTACTTGTACTACTATTGCCACAGCTACTATTGCTACTACTACTACTCTACAACTACTACTGCTACTGCCACTGCTACTTTTACTTCAACTACTAAAGTTACTTGTTTTACCCCTACTACTGCCACTTCTGCTACTACTACTACTACTAATAGTATTAAACAACAACAACAACAACTACTACTACTACAACTAGTACTACTACAGTTATTACTACTACGGCTACTACTACTATCACTGCTGCAGCTACTACTACTACTACTACTACAATTGCTATTGTTACTGCTGCTACTACTTCTACTTCAACTACGACCATTCTTACTGCACTACTGTTACTACTACTATAGCTACAACTACACCTATTTCTCCTAGTACTACCACTACTACTACGACCACTATCGGTATTGCTACTGCTACAACTGCTGCTGCTACTGCTTTTGCTACTATTGCTACTTTGGCTACTACTACCATAGCGATTACTGATAAACAGATACTAGAACTGCTACTCGTAATACAACAACTACTACAACAACTATTGCTACTAAAATGGCTACTACTATGACTACTACTACTTCTGCTACTACTG
Source organism: Trichopus zeylanicus subsp. travancoricus (assembly GCA_005019695.1). Taxonomy (NCBI): domain Eukaryota; kingdom Viridiplantae; phylum Streptophyta; class Magnoliopsida; order Dioscoreales; family Dioscoreaceae; genus Trichopus; species Trichopus zeylanicus. The sequence goes on along the minus strand of RXID01016346.1, from coordinate 37,557 downwards.
CTACTGCGACTACTATTAATACCACTGCTACATTTGCTACTACTATTACTGCTGCTACTACTGCTACAACTATAAGTACAACAACAACAACAACTACTACTACAACTGCTAATACCACAACTACTACTACTACTGCTACGACCGCTACTATTGCTACTGCTAGTACTAATAATACCACCACTAATGCGACTATTGCTTCTACCGCTACTGCTACTTTTGCTAGTACTACTACTGCTACTACAACAACTACTACTATTACTACTACTGCTACAACTATCACTACTATTACTAATACTATTTCTCTAATCATAACAACTATTACTACTTCTACTACTGCTATTGATCCTAATACTACTACTGCTACCACTACTACTATTATTATAACTTCCTCTACGGCTACTGCTACTATTACTACTACAACTACTACTAATGCTGCTGCGCCTACTGCTAGAACTACAACTGCTACTACTACTACTACTATATCTCATAGTACTAGTACTACTGCTACTGCTACTACTATTGCTACTACTGCTACTTCTACCACCACTGATACTACTGATACTTCTACTACTACTACTACTACTGCAACAACTGCTACCGTTCCAACTGATCCTACTGCAACTACTGCCACTGGTACTTTTCCTTCTACTGCCACTCCTACCACTACTACTAATACTAATACTTCTGCTACAATAGCTACTTCTGCCATTGCTACTACTGCTACAACGGTTACTATTGCTGCTACAACTGCTACTCCTACCACTACAAATAGTTTTGTTACTAATACTACTACCACTACAAATAGTTTTGCTACTAATACTACTACCACTACTAATAGTTATGCTACTAATACTACTACTACAACAACTACTAATGTTGTTATCACTACTACAATTACCACTACCACAACTACTGCAACAACTCCTATTGTGACAGCTACTTCTGGTGGTCCTACCACTACTACTACTACAACTTCTACTACTAGAACTACCGCTACTACTACTACTGCTACTACAGCTTCGGCTACTACTGCTACCACTACTACTACTAATACTGCTACTTCTATGACTACTACTACAACTACTACTCCTACTATTATTACTACAACAACTACTACTACAACTACTACTACTACTACTGCTGCTACTGCTACTACTACTACAACAAATATGACTACTACTTCTACTACTACTGCTTCAGCTATTGCTACTACAATTACTACTACTATTGCTACAATTGCTACAATTATTACTGCTACTCCAACTTCTACTACTACTACCACAGCTGCTGCTGCTACTACTACTTTTAGTACTGCTACTACTGCTACAACTAGTGCTACTACAACTACATCCACTACTACTGCGGCTGCTACTAATTATGCTATAGCAGCTACTGCTACTTCTACTATTACAGCGACTACTTCTACAACTGCTTCTACCGCTATTGCTACTTCTACTACTACAACTACTACGAGAATTTTTACTACTACTGCTACTACTAATACTACAACTATAACTACTACGAGAATAACTACTACAACTTCTCCTACAACAACAACTACCAGTACTTCTCCTACAACTGCTACTGCTGCGACTATGACTATTGGTACAACTACTACTACTACTAAGACTACTACCACTACTCCTACAATAGCTACTCTTGCCAGTATGACAACTACTACAACTACGGCTACTGCTGCTGCTACAACTAATTCTTCTACTACTACAGCTACTACTGCAACTACTGCTACTACCACTGCTACTACTACTACTCCTACTACTACTGCTACCACTACCACTACTACATCTCATACTACCACTACTACTACTACTACTACTATTACTGCTGTTGCTACTACAACAATTACGGCTACTACTACTACCACTAATCCTACTACTACTACTTCTACTATGCAAGCTTCTACTACTACAACTACTACTACTACTACACCTAATACTACTATTGTTGCTACTACTACTATAGCTACTACTACTACTTCTACTACTACTACTCCTCCTCCTACTACTACTGCTATTAGTATTTCTATTACTATTAGTACTACTACTCCTGCTACTACTACCAATACTTCCACTCTTACTTCAACTACTACTACAATAACAACTAATACTACTACCACTACAACTACTAAAACTGCTGCTACTACTTCTACTACTACTACTACTGTTGCTACTACTACTTCTACTACACTATTGTTGCTTCTGCTACAACTACAACTACTACCACTGCTACTTCTACTACTGCTGCTGCTACCACTGCAACTACGGCTTTAACTTCCACTATTATTAAAACTACTGCTACAACTACTACTATGGCTGCTACCACTAATACTATTACTACTTGTACTGCTACTACTGCTACTATTGCAACTACTTATTCTACTACTACTACTACTACAACTACAACTATTAATACTACAGCCAAAACAAGTACTACTGCTATAACAACTATGATAATAACAATAACTGCTACTATTGCTTCACCTACAATAAAAACTACCAACACCTCACCTAGTATTGCTACTACTGCTGATACTGCTATTATTACAACTGTTGTTCTACTAAGACTACTACTATGACTTCTACTACTATTAATTCTACTGCCACTACTGCTACTTCTGCTACTACTATGCTACTACTACTACGACTATGTTGTTGTTGTTACTGCTTCTAATGCCCCTACTACTCATATTGTTGTTGCCGCTGCTACTACTGCTTCTACTACAATTGTTGCTACTATTGCCAGTACACTACTACCGCTACTAATGGGACTACTTCTGCTACACCAACTAAAACTACTGCTATTCCTTCTGCTATTGCTACTACTACTACTACTACTACTACTACTACTACTACTACTACTACTACTACTACTACTACTACTACTACTACTACTACTACTACTACTACTGCCTGCAACTATAACTAATACTGCTACTACTACTACTACTATTGCTACTACTACTACTACTACTACTACTACTACTACTATTACTACTACTACTACTACTGCCTGCAACTATAACTACTACTGCTACTACTACTACTACTAATGCTACTACCACTACTACTACAACTGCTACAACTACTACCACTGCCACTACTATGACACCACTACCACAACTACTTTTACAAGCAGTACAGCTACTACTATAGCTACTACCATTAGAACTACCAATACTACTACTATTACTACTATGACTACCTCTACTCCAACTGCAACTACTCCTCCTCCTCCTACTACTGCTTCTACTACTACTTCTACTACTGCTACTTCTCTCACAACCGCTACTACTCCCACTACTGCTACTGCTACTACTACTATTGCTACTGCTACTACTTCTACCACTACAATTACAACTACTACTACCTCTATTACTTCTACTACTATGATACTATGAAGACAACTGCTACTACTCCAACTACTCCTACTACTACTATTACTACTACTACAACTACTACTATTGGAACTACTCCTGTTACTCCAGCTACAATTACGACTACTTCTATTGCTACTACTACTCCCACTACTTCTACTACTACTCCTACTATACTGCATTTATTACTGCTACTACTAGTACTATTGCTACTACTACCACAACTACAACTACAACTACATCTACTACAACTAATACTACTACCACTACCATTACTAGTAATACCACTATTATTATTACTACTACTACTGGTAGAGCTAATACTCTTGCTCCTTCGATTACTGCCACAACTACAACTACTCCTATTACTACTAGTACTACTAGCACTGCTACTACTACTACTACTACTTATATTACTACTATTACTAGTTCTACTGCTACTACCACTACTATTACCACTACAACTTCTATTGCTACTACTACTGCTTCTAATACTTGTATCATTACTACTATTACTATTATTGCTACTTCAACAACTACAACCACTCCTGCTACTACTACAACACCTACTACAACTACTACAACTACTACTCATACTGCTAATGCAACTAGTGCTCCTACTACTATTATTACTATGACTATTACTACTACTGTCCCTGATATTACTAGTATTGCTACTACTAGTGCACCTGCTACTGCTACTGCTACTACTACTTCTATTATTATTGCTACTACGTGGTCCTGTCGCTAGTCCTACTAAAAGTACTACTACCACTACTACTCATGCCCCTACGCCTAGTCCTACGAATTCTACGACAACTACTACTTCTACTACTAATACTACTACTTCTACTACAACTGCTATGGCTACTGCTTCTACTACTACCATTGCCAGTACAGCTGCTACTACTACTACTACCCCTACTGCTGCTGCTGCTACTTCTGCTTCTGCTACTCCTACTACTACAACAAATACTACTTCTACTACTACTGCTACAACTTCGACTACTACTAATACTACAACTACTATGCCTACTCCTACTACTGCAATAACAACTACTACTACAGCTGCTACTGCTACTACTTCTTCATCTACTACTACTAATACAACTACTACTACAACTATTACAACAACTACAACTACTCCTACTGCAACTCCTCCATCAACTATTCCAACAACTACTCCTACTACGGCTACTTCGAGACCTATTCCTTCTACTACTTCTACTAGTACAACTACTACCACTACTCCTCCTATTACTACTGCTACTTCCACTACGACTACTAGTGCAACTACTACCTCTACTACTACTTCTACTACTACTACTACTACTACTACTACTACTACTACTATTACAACTACAACTACTACTACTACTACTACTACTACTTCTACTATTACTACTACAACTACTCCTACTACTACTATTGGTACTACTTCTAGTACTTTTTCTAGTAGTACAACTATTAGTACTACTACTACTTCTACTACTACGACCGTCGATACTACTATTACTACTACAACAACTACTACTATAACTACTAGAGCTACTACTACAACTGCTTCTACTATAACTACTCCTACTGGTACTAGTACGATTACTATTACGGCTGTTGCTACTACTACTACTACTACCACTACTACTACTACTACTATTACTAGTCCTACTACTACAACTTCTACTGCTACACCTAGAACAACTCATACAATTACTACTACTGCTACAACCACTATTACTGCTCCTACTACTACTGGTACTATTGCTACTTCAACTGCTACTCGTACTACTACTCCTACTACTACTACTACTACAGCTTCCACTGGTGCTACTACATCTACTGCTACCCGTACAACTACTCCTACTACTACTACTACTACTGTTATCACCATAGCTGTTTCCGCAACTCCCATTACTACTACTTCTTTTGTCGTTGTTGCAACTCCTATTACTACTACTTCTTCTACTATTCATAAGCCTACCTCGACTTTTACTACTACTGCTGCAATCACTATTACTACTGCAGCTACTACTACTACAACAACAATAACTGCTACTGCTACTATAACAACAACCACTACTACGACTACTACTATAACTACTTGTACTATAACAAGAACAACTGTTTCTACTACTACTACAACTGCTACTACTATTACTAGTACTACTACTATGAATACTGCTACTACCGCTGCTACTCTTACTACTAGTACTACAACTACTTATACTATGACTACTACTGCTGCTACTACAAATATTACTACTACTACTGCTATTACTACTACTACTACTACTGCTACTAATACTCCTTCAGCTACTTCTCCAACTACTACTGCTACTACTATTACTTCTTCTACTACTACTCCTGCTACTACTACTATGGCTGCTACTACTGCTTCTATTGCAACTACTACTACTACTACTACTACTACTACTACTTCTACTACTGCTCCAACTACCTCGATGCCACTACTACAACTGCATCCATTAGGACTACTACTACTCCTACAACAATTACTTTCACTACTACCAATACTACTACTACTACTAGCTCTAATACTATAACTACTTCTACTAATACTACAGTAGTACTACAACTACTACGGCTAGTACTGTTACAAATACAACGACTACTTGTATTACTACTACTGATACTACATCTACTACCACTATTACCGCTGCAACTACTACTATTGTTGCACGAAAAACTCCTACTACTACTACTACAACTACTACTTCTACGACTGCTACTACTACTATGACCCCTAGTTCAACCAAAACTCATACTACTACTACTTCTAATACAACAACAACTACTACTACAACTACTACTACTTATACTACTACTAGGGCTACGACTACTACTGCTCCTACTGCTACTATTGCTACTCCTATTACTACAAGTACTACTACTACTAGTACCATTAGTGCTGCTTCTAGTCCTATTACTACAGTTACTACTAGTATTGCTGCTACGTCTACTACTACAACCACCACTTGTACTACGACTACTACTATTACTTCTGCTACTACTTCTACTACTCCTACTACTAGTACAGCTACTAGTACTCTTGTTGCTACTACTCCTACTACTAGTACTGCTACTATAACTACTACTGATACTACTACTACAACTGCAACAACTACTGCAACTACTAGTACTTCTTCTACTACTATCACTATTGCTACTGCCCCAGCTACTACTGCTGCTACTGCTCCTACTAGTACTACTGTTGTGACTACTACAAAGGCTACTACAAGTATTACTACTACTATTATTACTACTGCTACTGCTACTACTACTAGTACATCTAGTACTACTGCCACAACCACCACTACTACTGCTACTACTACTACTGCTACTACTATTACCGCTACTACTTCTATGACTGCTACAACTACTACCTGTTCGACATCTCCTACGACTTCTACTACTACTACTAAGTCTATTGTGACTTCTGCTATTAATACAACTATTAATAATACTGCAACAACTACTACTACTACTACTATTACTTCTACTACTACTGCTAATGCTACTATTGCTGATATTCCAACTACTTTAAATACTACTACTACTACTAATACTTCTATTATTTCTACAACTACAACTGCTATGACTACTACTTCTCCAACTACTACTAGTTCTGCTACTACTACTACTACTACTCCTATTACTACTACAACAATGACAACTGCCACTGCCACTACTTCTACTACTACAACTGGCACTACTGCTACCACTACTACTGGTACTACTGCTACCAATACTACCACTACTACTGGTACTACTGCTACTACTACTACCACTACTACAGCTACACTGCTACTACTACTACTTCTAGTACTGCTACTACTACTATGATTACTTCTACTACGACAACTAGTATTACTATCGCTACTGTGGATACTATTGCGTCTACTTCGGCAACTGCTGCAACTGCTGCTGCGACTAGTACTACCGCTACTACTACTACTACTACTGTTACTAACACTACTGCTGCTTTAGCTACTACTACTAGTACTACACCTACTACTGCTGTTACTAACAATACTGCTACTTCAACTGCTACTGCTACTACTACTACTACTACTACTAGTTCCAATGCTATTACTACTAGTACATCTACTTCTACTACAACTACTACAACTTCGAATACTATGACTGCTACTTTTGCCACTATTGCTACTACTACTGCTATAAATACTTCTACTACTACATCTACTACTACCACTATTGCTGCTACTACTACTACTGTAACTACTACTATCACTGCTACTACAACTGCTGCTATAACAAAACTACTACTACTACTCCTGCTGCTGATGCTGCTGCTGCTGCTACTAGTACTACTACTACTGCAGCTGCTACTAGTACTACTACTACTACTACTGCGGCTGCTATAATTACTACTGCTACTACTACTACTACTACAACTAATGCAACTACTTCTACTACTAGTACCACTGTTACTTTAATAACTGCTATTGCTAAAATGACTATTGCTACCGCTACTACTACCACTACTAATACTGCAGCTACTACAAGTACTACTACTACTGATACTACTGCTGCTGCTACCACAATTACTACTGCTACTGATACAATTGTAGCTACTACCGTAACTACAACAACTAATACTACTTTTGCCACTACCACTATGATCACTACTACTGCAACTACTAATATTACTACTGCTATCTCGATAACTATGGCTATTACTTTTATTTTTCCTACTGTGATTACCACTGCTACTACTTCTGCTACAACTTCTATAGCTACTACAAGAACTACTACTACCACAACTACTGCTACAACTACTACTATAGCTACTACTATTGCTACATTTGCTTGAACTAGTGCAACTGCTACTTCTGCTACTACTACTTCTGCTATTACCACTGCTACTACTACTACTACAACAACTGCTACTACTACTTCTACCACTACTACTTCTGCTACTACTACTACTAATACTACTACTTTTACTACTACTACTTTTACTACTACTACTATTGCTACTACCACTACTACTGCAACAACTAAAACTACTGCTACTAGTACTAATACTACTATTGTTGCTGCTGCTACTACTAGTACTACTATGACTGCTACTCCTATTACTACTACTACTGCTACTATACTACTACTGCTTTTACTGCAATGCCTACTACTACAACCACTGCTACTTCTATTATAATTCCAACCACTGCTACTACTACTATAACCACAACTAATACTTATGCTACTACGAATATTGCTACTCCTACTAATACTACTGCTTCTGCTACGACTAATGCTACAAATAGTATTACAGCTACTAATATTACTACTATTACTACTATTACAACCAATTCCACTACAATTACTACTACAACTACTACTATAACTATAATTACTACAACTACTGCTACAACGGCTACATCTACTACTTTTACAACTACAACTACCACTAGTCCTCCTTCTACTAGTACTGTTACTACTACTACTGCTGCTACTACTACAATAACTATAACTACTACTACTACTAGTACTAAAATGGCAACTACTACTACTACTACTACTACTACTACTAGGTCAATTACTCCTACTGCTGCTGTTACTGCTACTGCTACTACTACTCTAACTATTTCTACTACTACACCTACTGTTTCAATTACTGCAGCTACTAATGCTGCTAGTATGACTACTACCATTTCTACCACTACAACTACTACTACTATGTCTACTCCTCCAGCTACTACAACAACTACCGCTAATATTGCAATTACTGCTACTTCTGTCGCTACTCCTACTACTACTGCTGCTGCTACTACTCCTACTACTACTACAAGTACAAATACTACTACCGCTACTACTTATGCTACTAACTACCGCTACTACATCTACTACTACAACAACTTTCGCTACTACTGCTACTCCTACTACGACTGCAACTACTACAACTACTGTTATTTCTGTTACTACTATTGCTACTGCTACTAATACTGCTTCTACTGCTGCTACAACTACTACTACAACTGCTACTACTTCTGCTACTACTACTTCTACTATTACTACAACTATTCCTAGTTCGACTTCTACAATTACTGCTACTACAGCTATACTAAAACTATTACTACTACTGCTGCTGCTGCTATTGCTGCTGCTTCTCTATAACTGCTACAACAACTATGACAACTACTGCAGGTACTACTATTACTATTGCTAACACTACTGCTACTGCTGCTACTACTACCGCTCCAACTACTACTACTACTACTAATACTTCTACTACTACTGCCACTACTGCTGCTACTACTACTACCATGGCTACTACTACTACAACTACTTCTACTACTTCTACTACTTTTGCTCCTACTACAACTACTACTACTACAACTATAACTACTACTACTATTGCAAAGACTACTGCTACAACTACTGCTACGAGTACAAATTTTTTGACAACTATTACAATAGCTACTGCAACTTCTACAGCTATTATTGCTACCACTGGTACTACTGCCACCAGGGCTACTACTAGCACTACTGCTACCACTAGCTCAACTGCTACTACTTCTACTACTACTATGACAATTACTACTACTACTACTACTCTTGCTGCCACTACTGCTACTTTAGCTGCTGTAGCTTCAACTACTACTACTACTTCTGCTATTACTGCTACCACTACTATTACTACTACTATAATATTGCTACTATGACTACTACTACTACTATTACTACTACCACCACCACTTCCACTGCTAATACTACTGCTACTACTACTGCGACTATTGCTACTACTACTACTTATCCTTCTACTACTACTGCTACTACTACTAGAACTACTACAGCTGCTACAATTCCTATGACTTTTGTTACTACTATCTTGCTGCTACTACTATTACACCTGCTGCTCCTACTCCTACTACTACCACTACTACTACTACTACAATACTACTACTACTACTACTACTATTACTTCAAATACTACTATAGCCACTATAGCTACAACCGTCACTGTTACTACTACTCCTTCCACTACAACTACTATGATTACTACCACTACTAATAGCTCAACAACAATAACTACTACTGCTATTGCTACAGCAAAAATGCCTTCTACTATTATTACTACTAGTACTACTACTACTACTACTCCTGCTAGTACTACTACAACTACTTATATTACTACTACTACTACTAGTCCTGCTGCTACTACTACTATTACCACTACTACTTCTACAGCTACTACTACTACTATTACCACAATAACTTCTATTGCTACTACTACTACTTCTACTACTTCTATCATTACTACTATAACTATTACTGCTACTGCAATAACTACAGCCACCCCAACTACTACTACAAGAACTACTACAACTACTACTGCTACTACTCGTACTACTAATGCAACTAGTGCTCCTGCTACTACTATTACTGCGACAATTACTACTACTGTCCATGATATTACTAGTATTGCTACTACTACTACTACTTCTATTATTACTGCTACTACTTGGTCTTGTCCTTATGCCTACTAATAGTACCACTACAACCATTACTGCAACTACAACTCATGCCCCTACTCCTACTCCTAAGACTTCTACTACAACGACTACTGCTACTATTACTACTACTACTTCCACTACAACTGCTATGGCTTCTGCTTCTACTACTACTATTGCTAGTACAGCTACTACTACTACAACAACCACTATTGCTGCTGCTGGTACTGTTGCTTCTGCTACTTCTACTACTACAACAAATACTACTACTACTACTACTACAACTACTACTCCAACTCCTCTACTGCAATAAAACCTACTGCTACTACGACAACTACAACTACTGCTACAGCTGCTTCTACTACTACTTCTTCACCTACTACTACTAATACTACTACTACTACAACTACTACCACTACTACTACTACTCCTACTGCAACTCCTCCATCACCTATTCCAACTACTACTCCTACTGCCACTACTTCAACACCTATTCCTACTACTACTTCTACTACTACAACTGCTACCACAACTTCTACTATTACTACTACTTCCACTCCGACTGCTAGTACAACTACTACCTCTACTACTACTTCTACTACTACTACTACAACTATTCCTACTACTACTTTTAGTACTTTTGCTACTAGTACTAGTATTAGTACTACTACTGCTTCTACTGCCACTACTATTACTACTACTACTACTACTGTCGCTACTACTATTACTACTACTACAACTACTACTTTCACTACTACTACTACAACAACTACTAGAGCTAGTACTACAGCTGCTTCTACTATAACTACTCCTACTGGTACTAGTACGACTGCTATTACAGCTGTTGCTACTACTACTACTACTAATACTACTATTACTAGTCAAACTACTACTACTTGTACTGCTACAACTACAACTACTCATACAATTACAACAACTACTACAACAACTACTGCTGCTCCTACTACTACTACTACTATTATCACTACTTCAACTGCTACTCGTACTACTACTCCTACTCCTACTACTACTACTGCAGCTACCACTAGTACTACTACTTCTACTCGTACGACTACTCCTACTACTACTACTGCTGCTATCACCATAGCTGTTGCCACAACTCCCATTGCTACTACTTCTTTTGCTGTTGTTGCAACTCCTATTACTATTACTTCTTCTACTACTCGTAAGACTACCCCAACTTTTACTACTACTATTGCGATCACTATTACTACTGCAGCTACTACTACTACAACAATAACAATAACTGCTACCACTACTATAACAACAACCACTACTATGACTACTACTAGAACTACTATAGCAACAACAACTACTACTACTTCTACTACTACAGCTATTACTACTACTACTATGAATACTGCTGCTACTCTTACTACTAGCACTACGACTACTTATACTATGACTAGCACTACTACTACTACAAATATTACTACTACTACTGCTACGACTACAACTATAGCTACTGCTCCTAATACTGCTTCAGCTACTTTTGCAACTACTACTGCTACTATTATTGCTTCTTCTACTACTACTCCTGCTACTACTACTATGGCTGCTACTATTGCTTCTATTGCAACTACTATTACTACTGCTACTACTACTACTTCTACTACTGCTCCAACTACCTCGATGCCATTACTACAACTACATCCATTTGGACTACTACTACTCCTACAACAACTACTCTTACCACTACCAATACTACTACTACTACTAGCTCTAACACTATAACTACTGCTACTACTACTACACTAGTACTACAACTACTATTGCTAGTACTATTACAAATTCAACGACTACTACTATTACTACTACTGATACAACATCTACTACCAGTACTACTACTGTAACTAATCCTTCTGCTGAACCAAAAACTCCTTCTACTACTACTACAACTACTATTGCTACTACTGCTACTACTACTATGACCACTACTTCAACTAAAACTCCTACAACTGCTACTTCTACTACTACTACTACTGCTACTACGTCTACTGCTACAACCACTATTCGTACTATGACTACTACTACTACATTTGCTACTACTTCTACTACTCCTACTACTAGTACTGCTACTAGTACTTTTGCTGCTCCTACTCCTACTACTAATACTGCTACTACAACTATTACTGATACTACTACTACTACTGCTACAACTACTGCAACTACTAGTACTTCTTCTACTACTATCACTATTGCTACTGCCCCCGCTACTATTGCTGCTGTTGCTCCTACTAGTACTACTGCTGTGACTACTACAAAGGCTACTACAAGTATTACTACTACTACTATTACTACTACTGCTACTACTACTACTAGTACATCTTGTACTACTTCCACAACCACTACCACTACTGCTACTATTACTACTGCTACTACTGTTACCGCTACTACTTCTATGACTGCTGCAACTACTACTTGTTCGACTTCTCCTATGACTCCTACTACTACTATTGCTACTGCTACTTTTACTATTAATATAACTTTTGCTAATACTGCAACTACAACTACTACACTGCTGCTGCTGCTGCTGCTGGTGCTGCTACAACTGCAACGAATACTAATACTATTACTTCTACTACTGCTGCTACTGCTACTATTGCTATTATTCCAACTACTTTAAATACAACTACTATAATACTTCTATTATTTCTGCGACTACAACTGCTACTACTACTTCTCCAACTACTAGTAGTTCTGCTACTACTACTTCGACTACTCCTATTACTACTACAACAATGACAACTGCTACTGCCACTACTTCTACTACTACAACTGGTACTACTGCTACCACTACTACTATTACTACTGCTACTACTACTACCACTACTACGCCTACACTGCTACAACTACTTCTTCTAATACTGCTACTACTACTATGATTACTTCTACTACAACAACTAGTACTACTATCGCTACTGTGGATACTACTGCGTCTACTTCTACTATTGCTGCAGCTACTGCTGTGACTACTACTACTACTAGTATTACTAACACTACTGATGCTGCTCCTACTACTACTACTACTGCACCTACTACTTCCCCTACCACTACTATTACTAACACTACTGCTGTTGCTCCTACTACTACTACTACTACACCTACTACTTCCCCTACTACTACTGACACTACTACTTCTGTTACAACTACTTGTACAACAACAACAACTACTACTACTACTACTTCCTATGCTACTACTACTAATACATCTGCTTGTACTACAACTTCGAATACTATGACTGCTACTATTGCCACTACTACTACTATAAATACTTCTAGTACTACATCTACTAATACTACTATTGTTGCTGCTGCTACTTCTATAACTACAACTGTCACTGCTACTACAATTGCTGCTACAACAACTACTACTACTACAACTACTACTACTAATACTATTGCAGCTGCTACTAGTACTAATACTACTACTACTGCAGCTGCTACTAGTACTACTACTACTACTACGACTACAACTAATGAAACTACCTCTACAACTTGTACCACTGTTCCTTAAATAACTGCTATTGCTAAAATGACTACTGCTACTACTACTACTACCACTACTACTACCACTCCTACTACCACTACTACTGCTACTACCACTACTACTGCTACTACTGCTACTACTATTGCTGCTGTTACCACAATTATTACTACTACTAATACAATTACAGCTACTACCGCAACTATAACTGCTAGTACAACTTTTGCCACTACCACTATGAGAACTACTGCTGCTACTACTATCTTGACAACTACGGCTACTACCTTTATTTCTCCTACTGTGAATACCACTGCTACTACTTCTGCTACAACTGCTATAGCTACTACAACTACTACTACTACCACAACTACAACAACAACTACTACTATAGCTACTACTACTGCTACAATTGCTGGCACTAGTACAACTACAACTACTCCTACTACTACTTCTACTACTACTGCTGTTGCTGCTACTACTACTACCACTGCTACTACTACTACTACTACTACTACTACTACTACTACCACTACTACTACTTCTGCTACTACTACTACTAATACTACTACTACTACTACTACTACTACTACCTTTACTACTACTAGTACTACAACTACCACTACTACTGCGACTACCAATACTACAGCTACTACTATGGCTGCTACTAGTACTACTAATACAGTTGTTGTTGCTGCTACTACTACTACTACTACTATGACTGCTACTTCTCCTATTACTACTCCTACTGCTCCAACTACTACTGCCTTTACTGCAATGACTACTACTACAACCACTGCTACTTCTACTATAATTCCAACTGCTAATACTTATGCTACTATGAATATTGCTACTCCTACTAATACAACTGCTTCTGCTACTACTAATGCTACAAATTGTATTACAACTACTAATATTACTACTACTACTACTACTACTACAACAACTAGTTCCACTACAATTACTACTACAACTACTACTTTAACTATTATTGCTACAACTACTGCTACAACTGCTACATCTACTATTGCTACAACTACAACTACTGCGGCCACTACTCCTCCTGCTACTACAGCTATTTCAACTACTACGGCTTCAACTACTAGTATTGCTTCAACTTATCCTTCTACTAGTACTGTTACTACTACTACTACAGCTACTACTACTACTACTACCACTACTACTTCAATTACTGCTACTACTACTGCTACTGCTACTACTACTATAATTATTTCTACTACTACACCTATTATTTCCATTATTGCAACTACTAATGCTACTACTATGACTACTACCACTTCTACCACTACTACTACTACTATGTCTACTCTTGCTACTACAACAAAATACCGCTAATATTGCAACTATTGCTACTTTTGCAGCTACTCCTACTACTACTACTACTACAACTCCTACTACTACTATAGGTACAAATACTACTACCGCTACTACTTATGCTACTACTACCGCTACTACAACTAATACTACTACAACTTTCGCTACTACTACTACTACCACTATAACTAGTACTACTACAACTACTACTATTTCTGCTACTACTATTGCTACTGCTAATAATACAGCTTCTGCTGTTGCTACAACTACTACTACCACTCCTACTACTTCTGCTACTACTACTTCTACTATTACTGCTACTATTCCTAGTTTCACTTCTACAATTATTGCTACTACAGCTGCCACTACAACTACTGCTACTACTACTATTGCTGCTATTGTTGTTGCTTCCGCTATACCTGCTACAACAATTACACAACTACTACAGGTACTACGATTACTACTGCTACCACTACTACTACTACTGCTACTATTATCACTCCAACTACTACTACTACTACCAATACTTCGACTACTACTACTTCTACTACTGCTACTACTACTACCATGGCTACTACTACTACTACTTCTACTTCTACTACTTCTGCTACTTATACAACTACTACTACTACAACTAACTACTACTGCTGTTGCTGCAAAGATTACTGCTATAGCTATTACTTCTTCTACCACCACTGCTACTTCTACCTCTACTTCTACAACTACTGCTACGAGTAATACTTTTTTGACTACTATTACAACTGCTACTACAACTTCTACTACTATTATTGCTACCACAAGTACTACTGCCACAAAGGCTACTACTGGCACTACGGCTACCACTTGTTCGACTACTACTACTTCTACTGCTACTACGACCATTACTATTACTACTACTCTTGTTGCCACTACTGCTAATTCAGCTACATTAGCTTCAACTATTGCTACTACTTTTGCTACTACTACTTCAACTGCTACTACTACTACTATAATACTGCCACAATGACTACTACTACTACTACTACTACCACTACCACTACCACTGCTAATACTGCGGCTACTACTACTGCGACTATTGCCACTACTACTACTTCTCCTTCTACTACTACTACTGCTGCTACAATTAGAACTACTACAGCTACTACAATTCCTATGACTTCTGTTACTACTATTGTTGCTACTACTACTACTACAGCTGCTGCTACTATTGCTACTACTACCACTACTACTACTACTGCGATACTACTACTACTACTACTACTATTACTTCAAATACTACTATAGCCACTACATCTACAACTGTCACTGTTACTACTACTCCTTCCACTACCACTACTTCCACTACTACTACTACGATTACTACTACTACTAATAGCTCAACAACAATAACTACTACTACTACTACTACTACTACACTAGTACAACAACTACTACTACAGCTACACCTAAAAAGCCTTCTACTACTATTACTACTACCACTACTGCTCTAACTACTATAACTACTTCTACTACTACTACTCCTGCGATTACTAATACATTGCCTGATACTATAACTACTACTGCTACTACTACTACTACTATTGCTACTACCCCTACTACTACAACCGCTAGAACTACTACCACTGCTACAACTACGACGCCACTACCACTACTACTTCCACAAGCAGTATAGCTACCACTACAACTACTACCATTATAACTACCAATACTACCACTACTACTACTACTACTATGACTACCACTATTCCAACTGCTACTACTACTCATCCTACTATTACAGCAGCTACTACCACCACTACTACTGCTACTTCTCATACAACTACTACTTCCACTCTCACTGATACTACTATTACTCCCACTACTGCTACTATTATTACTACTATTGCTACTACTACTACTTTTACCACTACTACTACAACTACTACTGCTACTACTACTACCTCTATTACTTCTACTACTATACTACTACTACTACAACTATGAAGACAACTATAGCTACTCCTACTACTCCTACTACTACTATTACTACTACTACAACTACTACTATTGGAACAGCTACTATTACTACTACTGCAACTACTACTACTTCTACAGCTACTACTACTCCCACTACTTCTACTACTACTCCAACTATACTGCTTTTATTACTTCAACTACTATTACTATTACTACTACTACTACTACTACTACTACAACTATAACTACATCTACTACAACTAATACTACTACCACTACCATTACTACTAATACCACTATTATTACTACTACTACTACTACAAGAGCTAACACTCTTGCTACTTCGATTACTGCCACAACTACAACTACTCCTATTACTGCTAGTACTAATACTACTCCTCCTTCTACTACTACTACTACTTATATTACTACTACTACTAATCCAACTACTAGTACTACTATTACCACTACAACTTCTATTGCTACTACTTCTGCTTCTACTACTTCCATCATTACTACTATTACTATTATTGCTACTGCAACAACTACATCCACTCCTACTACTACTACAACAACAACTACTACTACTCATACTGCTAATGCAACTAGTGCTCCTACTACTACTATTACTACGACTATTACTACTACTGTCCCTGATATTACTAGTATTGCTACTACTAGTACACCTGCTACTGCTACTACTACTGCTTCTATTATTACTGCTACTACTTGGTCCTGTCCCAACTCCTACTAATAGTACTACTACTACTATTACTGCAACAACTACTCATGCTCCTACTCCTACTCCAACGACTTCTACTACAACTACTACAACTACTACTACAACAACTGCTATGGCTACTGCTTCTAGTACTACTACTGTTAGTACAACTACTACTACTACTACTACCACTACTGCTGCTTCAGCTACTCCTACTACTACAAGAAATACTACTACTACTACTACAACTTCAACTACTACTAATACTACAACTACTACGCCTACTCCTACTACTGCAATAACAAATACTACTACTACTATGACTCCAACAACTACTACTACAGCTGCTGCTACTACTACTTCTTCATCTACTACTACAAATACCAGTACTACTACAACTACTACCACTACTACTACTACTCCTACTGCAACTCCTCCATCACCTATTCCAACTACTACTCCTATTGCCGCTACTTCGACACCTATTCCTACTACTACTTCTACTACTACAACTACTACCACTACTCCTACTACTCTACAACTTCCACTCCGACTACTAGTACAACTACTACCTCTACTACTACTTCTACTACAACTACTTCTTCTACTACTACTACTGCTTCTACTATTACTAAAACAACTACTCCAACTACTACTACTATTACTTCTAGTACTTCAACTACTAGCACTAGTATTAGTACTCGTACAACAACTACTACTACTGTCGCTACTACTATTACTACTTCTACTACTTCCACTACTACTACAACTACTAGAGTTACTACTACAACTGCTTCTACTATAACTACTCCTCCCGGTACTAGTATGACTGCTATTATGGCAATTGCTACTACTACTACTACTACTACTACTACTACTACTACTACTACTACTACACCTACAACTACTCATACAATTACTACTACTACTACAACAACTACTACTGCTCCTACTACTACTGCTACTACTATTGCTACTTCACCTGCTACTCGTACTACTACTCCTACTACTACTACTACTACTACAGCTACCACTAGTACTACTGCTTCTACTGCTATTCGTACAACTACTCCTATTACTGCCACTACTGCTATCACCGTAGTTGTTGCCGCAACTCCCCTTGCTACTACTTCTTTTACTGTTGTTGCAACTCCTATTACTCCTACTTCTTCTACTACTCGTAAAACTACCCCTACATTTACTACTACTACTGCAATCACTATTACTACAGCATCTCCTCCTACTACTACATCAACAATAACTGTTACTAATACTATAACAACAACCACTACTATGACTACTACTACAACTACTAGTACTACAACAACAACAACTACTTCTACTACTACTACAACTACTACTACTATGAATATTATTGCTACTGCTGCTACTCTTCCTACTAGTACTACGACTACTTATGCTATGACTACTACTACTCCTACAACAAATATTACTACGACTACTGCACCGACTACTACTACTGCTACTGCCACTAATATTCCTTCAGCTAATTCTCCAACTACTACTGCTACTACTATTGCTTCTTCTACTACTACTCCTGCTACTATTACTATGGCTGCTACTACTGCTTCTATTGCAACTACTACTACTTCTACTACTGCTCCAACTACCTCGATGCCACTACTACAACTACATCCATTTGGACTACGACTACTCCTACAACAACTACTCTTAGTACTACCAATACTACTACTACAACTAGCTCTAACACTATAACTACTGCTACTATTGCTACACTAGTACAACAACTACTAAAGCTAGTACTGTCACAAATACAATGACTACAAGTATTACTACTACTGATACTACATCTACTACTACCACTACTGCAACTACTCCTATTGCTGTACCAAAAACTCCTTCTACTACTACTACAACTACTATTGCTACTACTGCTACTACTATATAACCACTACTTCAACTAAAACTGCTACTACTACTACTTCTACCACTACAACAACAACTACTACAATTAGTACTACTTATACTACAACTATGGCTACGACTACTACTACTACTACTACTGCTACTACTGCTACTCCTATTACTACAAGTACTACTACTAGTAGTACCATTCGTGCTACTGCTAGTCCTATTACTACAGTTACTACTACTACTGCTGCTACTATGTCTACTGCTACATCCACTACTAGTACTATGACTACTACTACTACTTCTGCTACTACTTCTACTACTCCTACAACTAGTATTGCTACTACTACTAGTACTGCTACTACAACTACTATTACTGATACTACTACTACTTCTTCTACTACTATTACTATTGCTACTACCCGAACTACTACTGCTGCTGCTGCTCCTACTAGTACTATTGTTGTGACTACTACTCAGGCTACCACAAGTATTACTGCTACTACTACTATTACTACTACTGCTGCTGCTGCTACTAGTACATCTAGTACTACTGCCACAACCACTACCACTAATGCTACTACTACTACAACTACTACTATTACTGTTACTACTTCGATGACTGCTACAACTACTACTTGTTTGACTTCTCCTATTACTCCAACTACTACTACTACTACTACTGTTACTTGTGCTACTAATACAACTATTGCTAATACTGCAACTACTACTACTACTACTGCTACTACTACTACTACTACGACTACAACTAATACTACTACTGCTGCTACAGCTACAACTAATACTACTACTATTACTTCTACTACTGCTGCAACTGCTACAATTGCTGCTATTCCAACTACTTTAAATACTACTACTACTACTAATACTTCTATTATTTATGTTACTACAACTGCTACTACTACTACTTCTCCAACTACTACTAGTTCTGCTGCTACTACTGCTGCTACTCCTATTACTACTAATACTTCTATTACTACTACAACAATGACAACTGCTACTGCCACTACTTCTACTACTACAACTAGTACTACTGCTACCACTACTACCACTACTACTGGTACTATTGCTACTACTACTACCACTACAACGGCTACACTACTACTACTACTACTTCTAGTACTGCTATTACTGCTATGATTACTTCTACTACAACAACTAGTACTACTATCGCTACTGTGGGTACTACTCCGTCTACTTCGACTATTGCCGCAGATGTTGCTGCGACTACTACTACTACTATTATTACTAACACGACTACTGCTGCTACTGCTACTACCACTACTACACCTACTACTTCCCCTACTACTACTATTGCTACTTCAACTGCAATTGCTTCTATTACTACTACTTGTACAGCAATAACAACAACAAACTACTACTACTTTCAATGCTACTACTACTAGTACATTTGCTTCTACTACAACCACTACAACTTTGAATACTACGACTGCTACTTTTGCAACTATTGCTACTACTACTACTAAATACTTCTACTACTACATCTACTACTACTACTATTGCTGCTACTACTACTACTGTAACTACTATTGTCATTGCTACTACAACTGCTGATACAACAACTACTACTAATAATAATACTACTAGTACTACTACAGCTGGTACTAGTACTACTACTACTACAACTAATGCAACTACTTCTACTACTAGTACCACTATTACTTTAATAACTACTATTGCTACTATACTACTACTACAACCACTGCTACTTCTACTATAATTCCAACTGCTAATACTTATGCTACTATGAATATTGCTAATCCTACTAATACTACTACTTTTGCTACTACTAATGCTACAGATAGCATTACAACTACTAATATTACTACTACTACTACTATTACAACCAGTTCCACTACAATTACTACTACAACTACTACTTTAACTACTATTACTACAACTACGGCTACAACTGCTACATCTACTACTTCTACAACTACAACTACTGTGGCCACTACTCCTCCTACTATGACTACTTCAACTACTACGGCTTCAACTACTAGTACTGCTTCTACTCCTCCTTCTACTAGTACTGTTACTACTACTACTATAACTACTACTATTAGTACTTAAACTGCAACTACTACTACTACTACTACTTCAATTACTGCTACTGCTACTGTTACTACTATTTCTACTACTACTATAACTATTTCTACTACTATACCTACTGTTTCAATTACTGCAGCTACTAATGCTACTACTATGACTACTACCACTTCTACCACCACCACTACTACTAGTACGTCTACTCCTACTGCTACTACAACAACTACTACAAATATTGCAACTACTGCTACTTATATCGCCACTCCTACTACAACTACTACTATTACAACTCCTACTACTACTATAAGTACAAATAATACTACCGCTACTACTTATGCTACTACTACCACTACTACAACTACTACTACTACATCTTTCGCTACTACTGCTACTACTACTACTACAGCTACTACTACTACAACTACTACGACTACAATTTCTACTATTTTCGGTACTACTATTGCTACTGCTACTAATACTGCTTCTATTGCTGCTACAACTACTACTATAACTATTACTACTTCTGCTACTACTACTTCTATTATTACTACTACAATTCCTAGTTCCACTTCTACAATTATTGCTACTATAGCTACCACTACAATTATTGCTACTACTGCTGCTGCTGCTGCTGCTATAACTGTTCCAACAACTATGACAGCTACTACAGGTACTACTATTACTATTGCTACCACTGCTACTACTACTGCTACTATTACTGCTCCAACTACTACTACTACTACTAATACTTCTACTACTACAGCCACTACTACTGCTACTACTACTACCATGGCTACTACTACTACCACTACTACTTCTACTACTTCTACTACTTCTACTACTTTTGCTACTAGTACAACTGTAACTACTACTTCTGTTGCTGCAAAGACTACTGCTACAGCTATTACTTCTTCTACCACTACTACTACTTCTACCACTATTGCTACAACTACTGCTATGAGTACTACTTTTTGTTACTACTATTACAACTGCTGCTACAACTTCTACTTCTATTATTGCTACCACTAGTACTACTGCCACCAGGGCTACTACTGGCACTAGTGCTACCACTAGTTTGACTGCTACTACTTCTACTACTACTACGACCATTACTACTACTACTACTACTCTTGCTGCCACTACTGCTAGTTCAGCGACTGTAGCTTCAACTACTACTGCTACTTCTACAACTACTTCTTCAACTATTACTACTATTGCTATAATACTACTACTATGACTACTACTACTACTACTACCACCACTTCCACTGCTAATACTCCTGCTACTACTATTGCGACTATTGCTACTACTACTACTTCTCCTTCTACTAGCATTACTGCTACTACAACTAGAGCTACTACTGCTGCTACAATTCCTATGACTTCTGTTACTACTACTACTATCACAACTACTACTGCTAGTACTACTACACGTACAACTACAATAACTATTACTACTGTTGCTACATCTCCTACTTATACTACTACTCCGTCTGCTGCTACTGCTACTATAATCGGTACTACTACTACTTCTACTTCGACTACTTCTACCACTATTGCTACTACTACTGCTGCTGTTATTACTACTACTGATACTACTACTATTTCTACCACTATTACTGCTACAATTAATACATCTATTACTACAACTACTATTACTACAAAACTAACTACTGTGACTACTAATACTACTGCTACTCTTATGACTATGACACTACTACTGCTAATACTATTGCTACTATTATTGCTACTTTTGCTGCTAGTACCTTAGCTAGTAATGCTGCTTCTACTAATACAAATACTACAGCTAGTACTGCTACTGCTACTTATGCTGCAACTACAACTACTATTACTACTACTAGTGCTATTACTACTAATACAACTACTACTACTACTTCACCTACATCAACAACAACTACTACTACCACTACTGCAACAACTATTGCTATTGCTACTACTACAACTACAACAACAACTACTACTACTGCTACTATTGCTACGACTGCAACAACTACTACTACTACTATTGCTACCACTACTAATACTGCTACTACTGATACAACTACTACTAGTATTACTACTACAATGACTACCCCCACTACTACTGCTGCTATAGCTACTACGACTTCTACTAATATGGCTACTACAGCTTCTACTACTACTATGGCTATGATTACAATAATAACTATCGCTACTACTACTACTACTACTATGACAGCCACTACTACTCGTACTACAACAACTACTACAGCTACTTCTGCGACTTCTATTACTGCTACTTCTACTACTTATGCTACAACAACTACTACTCATACTACTACAACAACCACTACTACTTCAGCTAATACTACTTCAAACTACTATTACTAATGTTATACTACTGCTGCTACAGCTGCTACTATTGCTACTAGTACTACAACCACTGCTAGCACTGCTATTACTACTACTACTACTATCGCAAATACTACTATCGCTATTGCTACAACTCCTACGACTACTATGATAGCTACTATTGCTACTACTGCTACTAGAACAACAACAACAACAACTATTGCTACTACTACTCCTACAACTACAACAACAATTGCTGCTACTGCAACTTTTGCTACGTCCACTACCACTCCTCCTACAACAACAACAACAACTACTCCTTGTACTACTACGGTACTACTACAACTACTGTGACTACTTTTACTACTACTAGTCCTACTACTACTATTATGACTTCTGCTACTACTATTGCTACTACTACTACTGCTGCTACTCCTACTATTCCGGCGAATACTATTTCTACTACTATTACTACCACTACTGCTACTACTACTACTAATGCTATCACTACGATACTAATACTACTACTACTACTACTACAATTGCTGCTACTACTACTTTTCTACAAATACTACCACTGCTATGGCTACTACCACTACTACTATTGCAAATGCTTCTTTGCTACTTCTAGAACTCCTACTACTGCAACTACTGCTATTACTACTACTGCTACTACTAATACTATTGTTACAACAACTACTGCTACTACTCCTACTCCTACCATTGCTACTACTACTGCTGCTTCTACTACTCGTCCTCCTCCTGCTATGACTATTGCTGCTGCTTTTGCTACTACTACTACTATTACTAGGATTACTATCACTAAATTGCTATAGCTACTCTGCTACTCCCTCTGCTACTGCTACTACCACTGCTACTATTGCTACTAGTGCTACTACTACTACAACAACAATTATAACTATAGCTATTAATACTAGTACTGTTGCTACTATTGCTAAAACTACTACAACTACTGGTACTACTGATATGACTACTTCTACTGCTACTAATGCTACTACTATAGCTACCACTATAGTTGCTTCTACTACTACTACTAGTTCTACAACTGCTACTGCTACAGCTACTACTACAACTACAACTACAACTACTACCACACCTATAACTACTAGTACTACAACTACTTTTGTGGCTACTAATACTGCTGCTGCTACTACTACTACTACTACTTTTTCTACTACAACATCTACTGAAGTTGCTATTGCTGTCACTAGTACTATTGCTGCTCTACATCTCCTACTAAGACTGCTACTCCTACTATTAGAATAGCTACTACACAACTACTACTTCCACTACTAGACAACTACTACTCCTGCCACTACCATTACTACTACGTCTATACTTTAACTTCTACTACTTCTACTATAACTTCTACTTCTACTACTATCACTGATTCAAAGCAACTACTGTGTTACTACTACTACTTCTGCTACTACTGCTACTTCTACTACTACTACTACTCCTCCTCCTACTATAGCTATGGCTACTACAATAACTACTGCTACTACCACTACTTCTACTACAACTACAACAACTACTACTACTTCTACCACTGCTAGTACTACTACTACTACTACTTCTGCTACTATTTCTGTAACTCCTGCTACTAGTACTGCTACTACTACTATTACTGCTACAATTATCAGGGATGCTATTGCTACTATTGCTACTACAACTACTACTGCTACAACTAATAGTCATGCTTCTTTAACTACTACTACTGCTACTACTACTGCTACTCATGCTAATACTACTATTGCTACTGCTACTACTGTTACTACTAGTATCACTACTACTACTAGTAGTACTACTCCTAGTACTACTGCTACTTTTACTACTATTGCTTCTACTATAACTTATACTTGTAGTAGTTAAAGCAGTAGTAGTTGAAGCATCTGTAATACAAGTAGCAATAGTAGTTGTATTAGGAGTGGTGGTAAGAGTAGTAGTTGTTGCAGCAACAACAGTAGCAGTAGTAGCAGTAGTAGTGCTATTAGTAGTAGTAGTAGTAGTAGTAGTAGCATTAGTAATAGTAGTAGTAGTACTAGTAGTAGTAGTAACAACTATAGTTGTACTAGTAGAAATAGTAGTACTAGTAGCAGCCATAGTAGTAGTAGTAATAGCAGGCTAGGGCAAATAGTAGTAGTAGCAGTAGCATTTGTAGTAATAGTTGTTCTTATTGTAGCAGTTGTAGCACTAATAGTAGTAATAGTAGAAAATTAGTAGTAGAAGTAGTAGTAGCAACAACAACAATAGTACTATTAGTGTAGAAATAGTTGTAGTTGTAGTACTAGTAGTAGTAGTAGTTGTAGTAATTTTGGCAGTAGTAATAGTAGTAGCAGTAGCAGTAGTAGTAGTTATTATAGTAGTAGTAGCAGTTGCAGTAGAAGTAGCTACAGAAATAGTCATGGTAGTTGTAGTCACAGTAGTATTAGTAGCCATAGTAGTAGTAGTAGTAGCAGCAGTAGTAATAGTAGTGGCAGTAGTAGCAGAAGTAATAGTAGAAGTAGAAGTAGTAGTTGAAGTAGTGGTAGAAGTAGCCGTAGTAGTAGATGTAGCTGTAATAATAGTAGTATCAATAGTCATAGTAATAGTAGTTGCTATAGTAGTAGTAGCGATAGTCGGACCAGTAGTGGTAGTTGTAGTAGTTTAAGTAGTAATAGTAGGAGAAGTAGTAGTAGTAGCAATAGTAATAGTCATAGTAGTAGTAGTAGTGGTAGTGGTAGTAGTAGTGCTAGTAGTTGTTGTTGTTGTTGTTGTAGTAGTAGTAGTGGTAGTTATTGTTGTTGTTATTGTTGTAATAGTAGCAGTATTATTTGTAGTAATAATAGTAGTTGTAGTAGTATTAGTAGCAGAAGTAGTAGGAGTAGGAGAAGTAGTGGTTCTAGCAGACATAGTAATAGTAGTAGTTGTAGTTACAGTAGTGGTGGTCGTACTAGTAGTTGTATCAGTCGCAATAGTAGTAGTAGTAGACATAGCAGCAGTGGTAGTGGCGATAGTAGTAGCTATGGTAGAAGTAGGAGATGTAGTAGTAGAAACTGTAGTAGTAGTTGAAGTAGAAGTAGCAATACTTGTAGTCATAGTAGAAGTAGCAATTGTAGCACAAGTTGCAGCAGTTGTAGTAGTAGCAGTAGTAGTAGTAGTTGCAACAATAGTAGTGGCAATAGTAGCAGTAGAAGTAGTTGTAGAAGTAGTAGTTGTAGTAGTTGTAGTAGTCGTAGCATCCGTGGTAGCAGTAGAAGTAGTAGCAAAAGTCATTATGGTAGAAGTAGTAGTAAGAGCATCAATAGCAGCCGTTGTAGTAGAGTAGTTATAGTATCAATAGCAAAAGTAGTAGTAGTTATTGTTATTGTAGTAGCAGTAGTAGTAGCACTAGTATAGTAGTAGGAGAAACAGCAGCAGCTGCAGCAAGAGTAGTAGTAGTAGGAGCTGTAGTACTCATAGTATTAGTAGTAGCAGTTGAGGTAGTAGTAGTAGTAGTAATAGTAACAGGAGCTACAGTAGTACTGGTAGTGGTAGTCATAGCAATAGGAACAATAGTAGTTGTTGTCGTAGTAACAGAATCAGTGGGAGTTCTAGTAGCAGTAGAAGTAGTAGTTGGAGCAACATTACTAGAAGTTGTGGCAACAGCAGTCGTAGTAGTAGCAGAAGTAGTAGGAGTAGTAATTACAATAGCAGTAGTTGAAGTAGCACTAAAAGTAGTAGGGGTACTTGTAGTAGTAGTTGCTATAGCTGTAGTAGCAATAGTAGCAGCAGTTGTTGTTGTTGTAGTAGTAGTAGGAGCAGCAATTGTTGTCATAGTACCAGAAATATTAGTAGTAGGAACAGTAGTAGAAGTATTTTTCTTAGTTGTATTAGTCATAGTAGTAGTAGCAGAGGTTGCAGTAGTAGCAGTAGTAGTAGTATTAGTAGCAGCAGTAGTAGTAGGAGTAGTAGTAGTAGAAGCTATCATAATAGAAGGAGAAGTAGCTGTAGTAGTAGTAGAAGTAGCAGTAGCCGCAGTGGCAGTAGTAGTAGTAGTAATAGTAATAGTAGTAGCAGTACTAATTATTGTTGTAGTAGTAGTAGGAGAAGTAACAGAAATAGTTGGGGTAGCAATTGCAATGGCAATAGTTGAAGTCGTAGTACAAGTAGCAAGGGTACTTGTAATAGTTGTTGTTGTAGCTGTAGTAGTAATAGTAGCAACGCTGGTAGTAGTAGGAGGAGTAGTAGTAGTAGTCATAGGAGCAGCAGTTATTGCAGTAGTACCAGTAGTATTAGTAGTAGGAACAGTAGTAGAAGTATTTGTATTAGTTGTATTAGTTGTAGTAGCTGTAGTAGTTGTAGTAGCAGTAGTAGCAGTAATAGTAGTAGGAGTAGTAGTAACAGTGGTCATAATAGAAGGAGAAGTAGCAGTAGTAGTAGCAGCTGTAGCAGCAGCCGCAGTGGCAGTAGTAGTAGTAGTCGTAGTAATAGTGGCACCAATAGCAGCATTAGTAGTGGTACTAGTTGTTGTTGTTGTAGTAGTAGCAGTAGTTATAGTAGCAATACTAGCAGTAGTAGTAGCAATAGTAGTAGTGATAATAGTAGTAGTAGCAATAGTAGTAGTAGTAGTTGTTGTTGTTGTTGTTGTAGTAGTAGTAGTATTAGTGGTACTAATAGTTATTGTTGTTATAGTATCAATAGTAGTAGAAGTAATCATGGTAGCCGTGGTACAATAGCCACAGTAGTAGTAGTAGCTATTGTTGTAGTTGTTGTAGTAATAGCAGTAGGTGCAAAAGTAGTAGTAGCTGTAGTGGTAGCAGTAGCAACAGCAGCAACAACAGAATTTGTAGAAGTAGTAGTAGTAATCGTAGCAATAGCGGTGGCAGTAATTATAGTAGACGTAGTAGTTGTAGTGTGAGTAGTACTACTAGTAAGAATAGTAGTTGTAGTTGTAGTTGTTGTTGTTGTAGTAGTAGTAGTAGCAGTAGTACTAATACTAGTAATAGCTGTAGTAGTATTAATAATAGCAGAAGTAGTAGTAGTAGTAATAATAGTAGTAGTAGTAGTAGTAGTAGTAGTAATAGTAGTAGTAGTAGTAATAGTAGTAGCAAAAGTAGTTATAGTAGTAGCAGTAGTAGCAGCAGTAGCAGAAGTTGTGGTTGTTGTAGCAGAAGTAGTAGTAGCAGAAGTAGTAGTAGCGGCAGTAGTAGTAGTAATTGTAGCGGCAGTAGTAGTTGTAGTTGTAGCAGTAGTAATAATAGTAGTAATAGTAGTAGAAGTAGTAATAGCAACAGTAGTAGACGTAGTATTAGTAGTATTAGTATTAATAGTAGCAGTAGTACAAGAAGCTGGTGCAGTAGTAGTAGGAGTTGCAGTTGCAGTTGGACTAGTAGTAGGAGTAGGAGTAGTAGCAATAGTAGTAGGAATATAAATGGTAAAAATAATAGCAGGAGTATCTATGGCAAGAGTACTAGTAATAGTAGTTGTCGGAGTAGAAAAAATAGAAGCAATAGTAATAGTAGTATAGTAGCTGTAGTAGTAGGAGCAGCAGTAGTAGTATTAGTAGCAGTAGCAGTAGTAGGAGCAGCTCTAGCACTAGGTGCAGTAGTAGTTGTTGTGGTATTAGCAGTTGTAATAGTAGTATTAGTTGTAGCAGTAGTAGTTGTAACAATAGTTGCAGTAGTAATAGTAGTCGTAGAAGTAGGAGAAGTAACAGTAGTAGTAGCATAAAAATTATAGCTGTAGTATCTGTAGCAGGAGTACTAGTAATAGTAGCTGTCGGAGTAGACGCAATAGAAGCAATAGTAATAGTAGTAGAGCAGAAGTAGTAATTGAGTAGTAGTAGTAGTAGGAGCAGTAGTGGTAGTATTAGTAGTAGTAGCAGTAGTAGGAGTAGTTGTAGCACTAGGTGCAATAGTAGTTGTTGTAATAGTAGTATTAGTTGTAGCAGTAATAGTAGTAACAATAGTTGTAGTAGTAGCAGTAGTTGTAGAAGTAGGAGAAGTAACAGTAGTAGTAGCAATAGTCGCTACAGCAGTAGGAGTAGTAGAAGTAGTATTAGTTGTCGTAGTAGCAGTAGTAGTAAAAGTAGTAGCAATGAAAATAGTAGTAGTTGTAGTTGTGGTAGTAATATAGCTATAGCGACATGGGCAGTAGTAGCCGTAGTAGCCATAGTAGAAATAGTAGTAGTAGTAGTAGTCATTGCGATAATAGCAGTAGTAGCATTTTTGGCTACAGTCGGAGTAGTCTAGTAGTTTAAATAGATAGAGTAGTAGTAGCAAACATTTTAGCGGCAGTAGTAGTAGAATTAGTAGCAGCAGTAGAAGCTGTCGTAGTAGCAATAGTTGTTGGTGTCGGAAAAGTAGTAGTAGTAGTAGTCGTAGTAGTAACTGTATTAGTACAAGTAGAAGTAGTAGCGGTAGTAGTAGTAGCAGTGGCAGTAGTTGCAATAGTAGTAACAGTAGTAGATGTTGTAGGAGAAGTAGTAGTAGTAGCAATAGATGTAGTGGTAGCATTTGTAGCAGTAGCAGTAGAGTAGTAGTAGTACTAGTAGTAGCAACAGTAGTAGTAGTAGCAATAGCAGTAGCAGTAGTAGTTGTTCCAGCAGTAGTAGTATTAGTAGTAGCAGCAGCAACAGTAGTAGTAGTAGAAGAAGTAGCAGTAGTGGTAGTAATAGTAGTTGTATTAGTAGTAGGAGTTGTAGTAGTAGTAGTAGTAGTATTAGTAGCAATATTACTAGTAGATGTAGTAGTATTAGCAATACCAGTAGTAGCAGTAGTAGCAATAGTAGTAGTACTAGTAGTAGTAATAGTTGTAGCAATAGTAGTAGTCATAGTCGTAGTAGTAGTTAAGAAATAGTAATAGTTATAGTGGTTGTAGTAGTCGTCGTAGTAGTAGGAGTAATAGTAGTAGCAGAAGCTGTAGTCACAGCATAGCAATTGGAGTAGTAGTGTTTGTAGTAGAAATAATAGCTGAAGAAGTAGTTGAGGCAGCAACAGTAGTAGTAGCAGTGGTGACAATACTACTTGTAGCAGTAGTAGTAGTGGCTGTAGTAGTATTAGTAGGAGTAGGAGTAGCAGTAGTAGTAGCTGAAGTAATAGTCAGAGCAGTACCATCCGTAGTAGTAGTAGCAGTAGCATTAGTGGTAGTAGTAGTTGTTGTTGTTGTGGTAGTAGTAGTAGTCGTGGTAGTAGCAGTAGCAACAGTAGCAGTATTAGAAGTTGTAGCAATAGTAGTAGTAGTAGTTGGAGAAGTATTACTGGTAGTAATTCAAGTACTATTGGTAGTAGCAGTAGTAGTAGTTGTAGCAAAAGTTGCAGAAGTAGTATTTGTAGTAGCAGTAGCAGTAGTAGTCATAGTAGTAATAGCAGTAGTCATAGCAGTTGTAGTTATAGTAGTAGTAGTAGCAGTAGTAGTAGGTGTAGTTGTAGTAGTAGTTGTTGTTGTTGCGATAGTGGTAGTAGTGGTAGTAGTAGTAGTAGTAGTTGTTGTAGTAGTCGCACAAGTAGTAGTCGTAGTAGTAGTAGTTCTAGTAGAAGTAATAGTAGTATAAGTTGCGGTAGCAGTAGAAGTAGTAGTTGTAGTAGTAAAAGTAGCAAAAGTAGTAGTCTTAGTAGTAGTAGTCGTAGTAGTAATTGTTCTAGTAGAAGTAATAGTAGTAGAAGTAGTAGTTGTTGTAGTAGTCGTAATGCTAGTTGTTGCAGTAGTAGTAGTGGGAGCAGTAGTATTAGTCGGAGTAATAGTAGCAGTAGTAGCAACAACAACAGCAGTAGTCGTAATAATAGTTGTAGTAGTGGTTGGAGCAGCAGTAGTTGTAGTAGCAGTAGCAGAAGTAGTAGTGGTAGTATTAATAGTTGTAGTAGCAATAATAACACTAGTAGTAGTGGCGATAGTAGTAGTAATTGTAGTAGTAGTAGTGGTAGTAGTAGTGGTAGTAGTAGTAGTAGCAGTCGTAGTAGTAGTAGCAGTAGTAACAGTAGTAGCGGCAGTAGAAGATATAGTTGCAGTAGTAGTTGGAGCAGCAATGGTAGTAGTTGTAGTAGCAGAAGTAGTCATACCAGTATTTGTAGCAGTAGTAGTAGTTATAGGAGAAGTACTACTTGTAGCAATAGTACCTGTAGTTCTAGTAGTTGTTGTAGTAGGAGTAGAAGTAGTATTATTAGAAGTAGTAATAGTAGTACCTATGGTAGTCGAAGTAGTAGTAGTAATGGAAGCAGTACTTCTACTGAATTGACTGTAGTAGTAGCAAACGTAGTAGCTATGGAAGTAGTAGAAGTGGTAGTAGTAATAGAAGAAGAAGTAGTAGTAGCAAAAGTTGTAGCAGTAGTACCAAAAGTAGTAGTAGTAGTAGAAGTAGTAGTAGTAGTATTGGTAGTATTGACCGCATTAGTAGATGTAGTTGCAATAGTAGTTGTCGTTGTAGAGGTAGTAGTAGTAGCAGTAGATGCAATGGTAGTAGTTGTTGTAGTAGTAGTAGCCATAGTTATCATTGTTGTGGCAGTAGTAGAAGTAGCATAAGTAGCGGTTGTTGCAGTAGTGGTAGTAGTATGAGTAGTAGTAGTAGAAGTAGGACTCGTAGTAGTTGTACTAGTAGTAGTTGTAGTAGTAGCTATGGTAGTGGCAGCGGTAGCAGCAGCAAAAGTAGTAGTAGGAGTAGTGGTAGAGGCGGTAGTGGTTGTAGTACTAGTCGCAGTAGTAGTTGTAGCCGTAGTAGCAGTTGTAATTGTAGTAGTTGTTGTTGTTGTAGTAGTAGTAGTAGTAGTAGTAGTTGCAGTAGTAGAAGTAGCTATTGTAGTTGTAGTAGTCATAATATTAGTAGTTGCAGTAATAGCAGCAGTGGAAGTAGTAGTAGTAGTTTAAGTTGTCGGGCTAGTAGTAGTAGTAGTTGTAGTAGTAGTAGTAATAATAGCAGTCGTTGTAGCAGTAGTAGCAATAACAGCGATTGTAGTAGTAGAAATAGAAGTTGTAGTAGTAGAAATAGTAGTAGTAGTAGGAGTAGTTGTAGTAGTAGTAGCAATAACAATAGTAGCAATTATAGTAACAGCAGTTGAAGTCGTAGGAGAAGCAATAGTACTAGCAGTAGATGTAGTGGCACCTTTAGTAGCAGTAGTTGCAGAAACAGCTATAGTAGTAGAAGTTTTAGTAGCAGTTACAGCAACATTAGTAGTAGCTCCTATAGTAGTCGTATTAGCAGTAGCATTAGCAACAGCAGCAGCAGTAGTAGTAGGATAAGTAGTAGCAATGGTAGTAATAGAAGTGTTTTTAGTAGTAGCATTAGTAGAGTAGTAGTAGTAGCTGTAGTAGCAGCAGTAGTATTAGCAGTAGCAGTAGTAGCGGTAGTAGTAGTAGGTGTAGCTGTTACAGAAGTAGTAGTGGCAGCAGTAGTAGAAGTAGTTGTTGTTGTTGTAGAAGTAGTAGTAGCTATAGTAGTTCTAGTAGTAGTAATAGTAGTAGTAGTAGTAGTAGTAGTAGTAGTAGCAGTAGTAGTAGTCGTAGCAGTAGTAGCTCGAGTAGTAGTATTAGAAGTAGATGCAGCAGCAGTAGTTATAGTAGTAGTAGTAGTAGTAATACTTGTTGTAGCAGCAGAAGTATTGGCAACAGTAGTATTAGTAGGAGTAGCAATAGTAGTAGTTGTAAGAGGCGCAATGGTAGTAGTTGTAGGGGCAGCAGTAGTATTACTAGGAGTAGTAGTAGCTGCAGTAGTTGTAGCAGTAGTGGTAATAATAGCAGTAGTAGTTTTAGCAGTAGCGACAACAGCAGTATTAGTAGTGTCGGTAGCATTAGTAGTAATCGTACCAATAATAACAGTAGTTGCAGTGGTAGTAGTAGTAGTAGTCATAGTAGTAGTAGTAGTAGTAGTTAGTAGTGGTAGTCGTATTAATAAAGTAATAGTACTGGTGGTGGTAGTAGTAGCAGTAGTACAAGCTATAGTAGCAGTTGTATTAGTTGAAGTAGGTGAAGTAGTACTAGTGGTAGTAATAGTAGTGGTATTAGTAGTAGCAGCAGTAGCACCAGCAGTATTAGTAGTAGAACTTGTAGCAGCAACAGTAGCTGTAGTAGTAATAGTAGTAGTAGTAGTAGTAGTAGTAGTAGTAGTAGTAGTAATAGTAGTAGTAGTAGTAGAAGTAGTAGTAGTAGTAGTAGTAGGAGGAGCAGCAGCAGCAGTAGTAGTAGTAGTAGTAGTAGTTATAGTTGCAGGCAGTAGTAGTAGTAGTAGTAGTAGTAGTAGTAGTAGTAGTAGTAGTAGTAGTAGTAGTAGTAGAAGTAGCAATAGCAGTAGTCGTAGTAGTAGTTATAGTAGTAGTAGTAGCAGTTGTAGCAGTACTAGTAGTATTAGTAGTAGTTGTTGTTGTTGTAGCAGCAAGAGTAGTAGTAGTAGTAGTAGTAGTAATAGTAGTAGCAAAATTTGTAGTTGTTGTAGTAGTAGTCGTAGTAGTAGTAGTTGTAGTAGAAGTAGTAGTAGTAGCAGCAACAACAACAATAGTAGTAGTAGTAGCGGTAGTAGTAATACTAGTTGTAGCACTAGTAGTAGTGGTAGCAGTAGTATTTGTGGAAGCAGCAGTAGTTGTTGTAGCAGGAGCTGCAGCGGTAGTAGTAGCAATAGTAGTAATAATAGCGGTAGTAGTGGTTGGAGCAACAGCAGTAGTAGCAGTTGTAGTTGTAGGTCTAGTAGTTGTTGTAGTAGGAGTAGAAGTTGTAGTAGTTGTAGTGGTAGTAATGGTAGTAGTAGTTGCAGTTGAGTCTATTGTAGCAGTAGCAGTAGTAGCAGAAGTAGTAGCCATGAAAGTTGCGGAAGTAGTAGAAGTAGTAGTAGTCATAGTAGTAGTAGCAGAAGTTGCTATTGTAGTGCCAAAAGTAGTAGTAGTAGTAGCTGCATTAGTATCAGTTGTAGCAGTAGTAGTAATTGTTGTAGCAGTAGCAGTAGTAGCAGTAGCACCGATAGTAGTGGGTATTGTGGTAGTAGTCGTTGTTGTAGTACCCGTAGTAGCAGTGGCGGTAGTAGTATTGGTAGTAGCAGCAACAGTAGTAGTAGTAGTAGCAACAGTAGTAGTAGCTATTACAGTAGTAGCTATTACAGCAGTAGCAGAAATAGCAGTAGTAGTCATAGTTGTAGTATTGGCGATAGTAGTTATAGTAGTAGTCGCAGTAGTCGTTGTAGCCATAGTAGAAGTTGTAGTAGTAGTAGTAGTAGTACTTGCAGAAGTAGTAGTAGTAGGAGAAGTAGTAGTTGAAGTAGCAGTAGTAGTTGTGGTAGTCATAATGGTAGTAGCTGTAGTAGTACTAGTAGTAGTAGTAGGAGTAGTAGTAGTTGTTGTAAAAGGAGAAGTAGAAGTGAAAGCAATAGTTATCATAGCAGCAGAAGTAGTTGTAGCAGTAGCTACTACATTCCCAGTAGCAGTAGTTGTAGTTGAAAAAGTAGTAGTAATAGTAGTATTAGGTTTTTGTTGTTGTACTAGTAGTAGTAGTCATAGCAGTCGTAGTAGCAGTAGAAGTAGTACCAGCAGCAGTAGTAAAGGCAACAGTAGTAGCCACAGTAGAAGTAGAAGTCATAGTAGCAGTTGGAGGAGTTGGAGAAGTAATATTATAAGGTGTAGCAGTAGTAGTAGTAGTAGTAGTAGTTGTAGTAGTAGTAGTAGCAGTAGCTGTAGTAGCAGAAATAGTAGTAGTTGTAGTAGTTGTAATAACAGTAGTAGTAGTAGTAGTATCAGTAGGAGTGGCAGAAGAAATATGAGTTGTAGTAGTGGTTGTAGCAGTTGTCGTAGTAGTAGGAGTGGTTGCAGAAGTAGTTGTTGTTGTAATAGTAGCGATAGTAGTAGTAGTAGTAGCAGTAGTAGCAGAAGTAGTAGTAGTAGTAGCAGAGGAAATAGTGGTAGTAGGAGTTTTAGTTGTAGCTATTGTGTTCGTAGTAGCTGTCATAGTAGTAGTAGTAGTTGTGGAAGTTGTTGATGTAGTAGAAGTAGTACTACCAACTATAGTAGCCACAGTATTAGTAGTAATAGTTGTACTAGTAGTAGTAATAGTAGTACTAGTAGCAGTAATAGTAGTAGTAGTAGGAGGAGGAGGAGGAGAAGTAACAGTAGTAGGAGCTGTAGTAGTAGTAGGAATAGCAGTAGGAACAGTGGTAGTAGATGTAGTTCTAGTTGGAGTAGTCATAATAGGAATATCGCTAGTAATCAAAGTTGTAGCAGTAGGTGTAGTATCAAGAGTAGTAGTGGAAGCGGTATTACTAGTAGAAGTAGTAGTAGCAGTCGTAGTAGTTGCAGTAGCAGTATAGTTGTAGTAGTAGGAGTAGTAGAAGTAGTAGGAGTAGTAGTTGCAATTTTCGTAGCGGAAGTAGTAGTAGTCGCGATTGTAGTAGGAGTATCAATAGTAAAAATAATAATAATAGTAGTAGTAGTAGCAGGTGTTATAGTAGTGAGAGTCACCGTACGAGTAGAACAAATAGTAGCAGAAGTAAAAGTAGTAGGACCAGTCGTAGTACTAGTAGTAGTAGTAGCAACAGTTGAAGTAGTAGCTATAGTAGTAGTAGGAGGAGCTATAGCAGTAGTGTTAGTAGTAGTAGCAGTAGTAGTAGTAGCCGCAATAGTAGTTGCAGTAGTAGTAGTTGTAGTAGTAGTTGTTGTTGTAGTAGTAGCAGTAGTTGTAGAAGTAGGAGAAGTAGCAGTAGTTGTAGAAGTAGGAGAAGTAGCAGCAGTAGTAGCAGCAGCTGTAGCAGTAGTAGTACTAGTTATTGTTGTAGTAGTAGTAAAAGCAGCGGTAGCAAAAATAGTAGTAGTAGTTGTAGCAGTAGTAGTAGTAGTAGTAGTAATAACAATAGCAGTAGTAGTAGCGATAATTGCAGTAGTAGCTATAGT